>CM053275.1:63979962-64179415 GCA_028583415.1 Protea cynaroides | reverse complement strand
TATCCCCATCCCCTGGATCACCCTCAATCTGAAGGTTGCAGTAAAACTACTTTACCAAGTCTAGACAGGTACAGCTCTAGTACTGTATCATTGGGAGCCAACCCTGGTATGGTCCCCTCACTAAAGCACAAGTCTTTTGGCCAAGTTGATGTATGATGCATGAGCATGTTATAAATCAAGATACACCCTAGCAGAGATCCCCGTTCCACTCTAATGGACTAACCATGCCCCCACTAAGGTGTAATCGGGTATATGGCCATGCAACGTACTCCCATACACCACAAGATTGTCTACCCCATAACACAACACAATCATATCTAATTTAATCAATCATCCAACATGGTATGTGCATGTAGTAAGTAAAACTATACTGCAACAGGAATCACCATTCAACTCTAATGGACTGACTGTGTCCCCACTAGAGTGTAGCGTGCCAACAAGGCATGTATATTGTGCTCCCATACATTACACGCCCATCATACATGGTCTTAATAATGACTACACCCAGTAGAGAACCCCAACTCCCTACTCCCATGGTTCGTCGTGCCTCCACTAAGGTATAATCAATCTCAACGTGATTCATGAGGTCATTCATTACATGAACCACCATACATGGGTTGCACCCTAACAAAGAACTCTGAATCCCCACTCCCATCAATCACTATGTCTCTACTAAGATACCGACACACTAACATGACACGTATGCCCATACTCCAATATGTCACATGCACCATAATACATGGTTATGCACACAAATGATATGAACAACTACTCCTTGCAGAGAACTTAGGATCCCTACTCCCTTGGTTCACCATGTCTCTACTAAGGCTTTCTTTGGTTTGTATTATATAATGTATTATGAGCTATTTATGACAAATCAATTATGATAATAGATTATGAGTAATAAATAATGACCGTTCGGTACCACTAAACATAATACATTATATAATGAGAAATATAAATAATCACCTAATAGATTATTCTAATAATGATAAACAGCTACTCACCTATTGGTAGATAATGAATTATATCGATTTATTTTAATTATAAATAGACATTATAAATCATACCAAACAATCATAAATTTTATAATATATTGTATAATACATTATATAATACAAACCAAAGAGAGCCTAAGGTAACAACAACTATCAACATACATAGTTATAGTTAAATGCAAATGCATGAATACTTATACAATTTATTAGATGACATGTTATAGCAAAATTAAATGTACACACAACAATCATATGCTCAAACTCTTCGTGATCCGACCCCTCACCTGTAGACACCAGTGGTGTTGAAGAACCTTGAAGCTGACAGAAGGCCTCGACTACTACCTGTAGTGTTTTACCTAATTAATTAAATAAGCTTCATTAGGTTTTAAACATCTTTTGAACCAGCATGGATAAGTCCTAGTGCCCATGCACGGGTCCCAAGAAGGCCAGGAACCTAAAGGTACATAATCAAGAAAACAATAATAATATGAGCAGAAGCATTTAATATTGACAAATACAACTATTGTGATATCATACCCCATAAAATGTATCAGTTATATATTACAACCCATTGTTCTCCACAAAATATGTCTATATCAAATATACATGTAACTAAATAAAAAAGAGTAGATTTAAGACAAGTGTTTTCATAGACATCTTTGTCTACTAACAAAAAAAATCATAATGTATCCAAAAGGGAAAAAGTAAGGGGAGGGCTACACCATGCATAGACACATTCGCTGTAGGTGCAGCCCTCGCCGTGCTCTCTACCGACATCATCAACTCCAGCAACCACGCTCGCCGAAGGGGACTCCATGAAATCAATAACTGAATAATCACCTACAAAAGAATCTAAAAAAGAGTGTCGATACAAGAGTGAGCTCACATCCCATCCTAGTGAGAAATCTAGTATCACATGCATGCAACATACAATAATATGAAATATAATTTTAATATTAGGTCTTAGATTTGTGTTACTACTCAGTATCAAACTGAGATACGGTCTGGTACTTTCGGTCCTGCCTATGGCTACCAAACCTCTAACTCTCATATATCGAGCGAAGATAGAAGCTGAATAGATGACCCCAGGTGTAAGACCCATACTCTATGAACCCGATTTAACTAAGGTTTTCGTGTCATGATAAGTCTTCTAATCATAACCAGACTATAAGAGACGGTCAGATGATGAGCCACAAGTTCAAGTATGAAAACGTACATAAACAGACATGTTCTAACTTGTCTGGTCTGACTAGTTAAGCATGTCCAGTCGCACGGGCTGTCCAATCGGACATGCGATTGGAAAAGCTGGGTTGGTCTCTGAAAGTAGGAAAGGTTTCATATTTTGAGTGGAATCCTTCCCTAACCAAGTAAGAGTCTACAATAGGAAGTTAACCTAACTATAAAACTTATTTTCTCCACACTCTCTCATTCTTTGCTTAACCCTAAACCCTAGAGGATTGAGAGAGAGTTGAGAGAGAGCTGTAAAAAAGAAGAAGAAAAAGAACAAGAAGAAGAAGAAAAAGAAGAAGAAGAAGAAGAAGAAGAAGAAGAAGAGGAGGAAGACTATGGGAAGGAAGAGCTCACCGTCGGCTTCTGGCAAGCATTGTAAGAGGCCAATGGTAAGTTCCTAATCCTTGTACATAGTTTAAGTTGAATGTAATGTTGGGATTCAGTGGGATTCAATCGTCAAGACTGATGGATGATTTCCAATGTGTTAAGAATCGTACTGATGATAGATCATGAGAATCTATTTGTTGGGATTAGGGTTTCAATGGGAAAATATAACCTTATTGAATATCTTGACCTTAGGATTGCATAGGAAAATCCTTAGAAACCAAGTCAAAGATCGACTGTGGAGGAGACCAGACAAGAGACACTCGGACCTTGTCCTATTGGAGTGTCCAGTGGTACATAGAGTGCGACCGAACAAGCCTCTGGACCTTTTTATGAAGTCTTGGAGAGTTGTTCGATCAGACATTCTAGCACCCTAAAGTGTGATCGAACAACACCCGTGAGACTGTTCAATCAGTCCAAACTTAGATCAAATCAACTAGAAACTTATAAAATTAATTTTAATTAAACCCTATTGCAATGTAGGACTTGTGAGCAGCAAGGTTAGGCTCTACGGCTCAGAGGAAACTTGCTATTTCTCATCAGGTAAGGAACAAGTCCCAAACCTAAATAACTAATAACTATAAACCACTATGTCTGTTGCTGTTGTGTGATGTTTGTGCATTTAACATGTTATCTCTTATTATGTTATTACTTATTCATGTATATTCTTACTACTAGGATGTGATGTTAGGCATGTGTATGTTTTCGTTGGTCTGTGGAGTGGGAAAGGGGTTGGAGCCCTAGATCATTCTTCACATTAGTAATTTTTTGTATCGCTTATATCTTAGTGTGCTTGGTATGGGTAGAGTATCAGGGGGAGGACGTAGTAGTGTGGATTGTAGCCTAACCATCAGACTCTAGCTTTATCTCTATTCCAAAGGGAGCTATGCTGGGATGGGGCCTTGGATACTTAGTGATGACATGTAGGGTTGGTTAGTAACGGAACCCTAACTTGCAAGCCCTTGCCAATAGGGGTGTACATATTGGTACGGGGCAGAGTATCATGGGGAGGAGACGATAGTGTGGATTGTAGCCTGACCGCTAGACTCTAGCTCTATCTTTATTTCAGAGTGAGTGTTGTAGAGCAACAGCAGTAATGTGGATTGTGGCTTGACTGTTGAGTGTGTCTACACTCTTGTGCATAAAGGTGTGGTGGCCGCCTATCCTTACCATAGCACATTGCAAGTTATACCAGACCAAATATTGAATGTTACCTCATGCACTTGCCTGCAGCATTGTCTTGTTTTCTTACTGAGCTAAGTTGTGAGCTCACCCTTGTTTATACACCATTTTTAAATATTGATGCAAGATACACTGTTGAGCACTTCGTTGTAGCTTTGACTTATGGAGGCGTTGCTGCTTTGGACTCACAGCCAGTGGAGTGTGAGCATGACTCATCATGCAAGTGTCACTTTTGCATATTTCTTTAGGTTTTATCTTGAGTTTGGATTATAAAACGTTGTAATAGATTATTTAAGTATGTTTTGGTATATTGAGATAATTTGGATAATTATCACTTTATCATGTAGACCTCAGTTCATTTAATTAAAGTCTTCCATTGCTATTTATTTATATTATGATTGTGGTTAGAATGCATGGTTTGTATGTTGACACAATTTATTTGGGATCTTAATGTGAACCATTGGTTCGATAGTGGTACATTCACACTTTTGATTCTCCCAAAATTCAGGTGTAACATCAGACCATTAAACAACTTCTACAAGCGAACCCCCATCCAGGGCTACAACCCTTTCAGGCTCGTCACTTCCCATCATAGACTCCATCTTATGCCAGCTACCATGCTCCCACACGTCACTGACTCTTCCTCGGGTCTTATAACCTTCAGAAGTATGAGCCTATGCCAATATTTTAACCCGTACTGGAAAGGCATAGGAAACAGGGAATGGCACCACCTATGTCTATTATGTACATTCATTTCATTCTGGCTACCTGCCAATAGAAACCCCCGGCTCACCACTCCCATGGATCACCATACCCCCATTAGCATTTCGACAAAACGATTATGATTCTCACCAGCAAGGATCCCCGACTCACCACTCCTATGGATCACCATGCCCCCACTAGTGTACTTACAATCCAACATGATCCATGTGCCCGTGCTCCTACTCGCCATACAAACCATCATACATGGTTGTACATATACTTTATTAATAGCAAAGCTATGCCCCAGCGGCGATCCCCGGCTCTCCATACCCATGGATCACCCTGCCCCCACTAAGGTTTAGCATAAATAACATGGTATGTGTATTGTGCTCCAATACGCCACACTCCCATCATCCCCAATCATCATACATAAACATTCATAGTTGTTATAATACAATGCATGCTCATACATAGAAAGTAATTAAGTACAACCTAAGCATGTTACTAGCAAAACTAGACATGTTATGAATGTCCTAAGTCTACGGACTAGACCCCTCACCTAATAGCAGTGATAGTGCAGTAGAAGCCAAGTAAAAGGCTGCCACTTTACCCTTGTCTAATACCTATTTAAATAGATAATCAATCATTAGTTGGTTGTGTAGCTTTTAACCACCATGGACAAGCCTTACATGTCCATACATGGGTCCTGAGACTAGCCGAGAACCCAACGGTTGGTTTTCCTAATCATTACTAGGCAATCTAGTCAAAATAGACTGAACCAGAGGATGTAACCGGGAGATGGTGGGGATGTAACCGGGTGATATATCCTCCTAAAATATCATCCGGTTAACACTTAGAATATTTTCTAAGTAAGAAGAACCAAAGGGACAATCGGATGGTTAAGCACCTGGTAAACCATCCAGATATATACACTGTCATAACAGTGGGGTTCTAGTAGGTCATCCGATAGCTTTGCCGGGTGGTGTATCATTTGCCACTACCTCCGCTTAGTATTAAGCCTAATCGAAGGGTCCAGGTCAATCGGACCTACCAGGTAACCGAGGGAAGGTAACCGGAGGGTCATGCCTTCATAAGAGTCCTTCGGTAAGGAGCCTCCGATTGGTCCTTGGTCATCAGCCAAGGCATTTGCCTTGGCAGAGGCTTGGTCTAAGTCACCCGGAGGGATCGTCATAATCAGGCCTCTGGTTATGCCTCCGGTTCATACCCATAAAGCAGATTACGAAAGGAACTTGGTCTCCAAGCTTGGGAACCTTAATCCCAACCTCATGGCTTGCCATTTAGTTGGTGGAAATCATATTCCCACCATTAATGTGATTCAAAGGAGCCATTTAAGGTTCCATTTACTCTATTTATGGAGTTGGTGAACAAAACCTAACATTCTAGGTCATTAATTATCACACCCCAATTCTAGACTAATCAATGGTGTGATGAACTGTCATGAGAACCAATGGTCAAACCAGGATCTCGTATAAACTGTGCAACCATGTTAAATCAAAACACATTCCACAGTAATAATCAGAGACAATAATAAATTAGTGGAAGTCTTATTAATAATGAATTGAGGTCTAACATAATAACTAATTAAATAATCCAGTTATCTTCAAGTAACCAAAACATAATTAATACCTATTACAAGTATCAAAATACGAAAGTTAACCACTAAGCGTAGACATAGTTGAAACACTCGCTTGACGAGTCCTGCTCGCCCTCCACAGCTTGCACATCCATAATCGCCACATGTCCATACGTTGGTGCATCAATATAATCTTTGACGGTAACACCTGTAATATCAGAAACTAAAAAGAATTATGCGCGCGATGGTTAGCTCTTCAACATGAGCTCAGTGAGTGAACAAAACAATGCACAAACATATGCATTCATTCAATTTATATCTTTGATCTGGTTTTAAGTTTGCAACTGTGCTATAGAAAGGTTTGACAGCCACCGCACCTCTATACATGAGCGTGTAAGCCCACCCAATAGATCAAACACCATTATCGTTCACATCCACCCCACCATGGAATAGAGATAAAGCTAAAGTGTCCAGATCACACACCACCAACACCTCCCCTGATGCCCTACCTATATCAACACGTAAGCCCCTATTGGCAAAGGCTTGCAAACTGGACTTGCAACTAACCAATCCTAATGCCATCCAAATGTATCTAAGGCCTCACCCCAGCATCCCTCAATATGTCCATAGAGATAGGACTAAAAATCCCCGACAGAGTCAAAGATCACACGGTCCAAGACCACCTCCTCGATGTCCTATGAAGTAATAGTTTCGCTAAGGTAATAGTGATACGACGATGTCAATTTGAAGCATGGTTTAGGGATCAAACACCCTTCCCCACATAGCACACCAACTACACTCACAACTACATGCCTATTCCTATCATCATCAATCAATATGGTACATACAATAAAGTAAATATGCATGAACATGAATAGCAGTAATATTGGATGACATGTGAGATATACATTACAAGCATACAAGCATAAAATCATTCATGGCATTGAACAAATAAAATAAAATAGTTTGTTATTATTCGATTAGTTTAGGTCTTGTTCCCTCACCTTTGATTGATGTTTGTTCTTCTCACAAGCTTTGAAAGTCACTTTAAATCCATTGGGAACCTAAACAATTAATGTAGTTAAGTTAGGGTTTGATTGTACCAAGTTACAGTAGTCAAAAACCTTGTTTGTTCTCAAAATATACTTGCTGTTATCATGTGGCCGATCCCTGTGGTCGACCCTGTGGTCTCAATATATGCGACCACACACTATATGGTCGACCCGTATGGTCGCATATCATGCGACCTCACGTATGACCATACGATTTCTGAAAACTTCCTGAATAGTTGTGGTCGACACACTGGTCACCCTATGGTCGACCACTATCGTAACCATATGATTTCTGGTCAATTTTTACTTTCAATCCAAGTTCTTCCTGAGTTGATTTCTTGGCTCATCACTTGGGTTCGTCCTATGGTTATCCTATTTTCATTATTTATAATTTCTCACAAACCATTAACCCTAACCCATCCCTTATGGTTATCCTCGAGATTTACTCAAAGGATCACATGGATCATATTGGTTTGAGATTCCCAATCCACAATAGAAAACCTTATTCAATAGGATCTACATCTATAGAGATAAGTTTCATACCTTGGCTTACTGTAGAAAGCTAGAACCTTCTCTGCAAAACCTTCCTCTCAGCCTACTTCTCCAAATATCCTTCTCCATCTCTTCCTCTTTCTTTCTCTCTTAAGTTTAGGGTTTGAGATTGATCCAAAAGAGTGGGAGAGGGTAGAGGGACATCCTCTTTATAAGAAAAAACTCTCCATATAGAGTCCCTCTACAATAAGGAAAGAAATCCCCTTTGATTTGAAAAGTTTCCAATTCTCGGAGTCTGATCTGGATTATGGCGGTCGATGGTGTGGTCGCATAATCCATCGGCCAAACAATTCTAAAACAGTCAACCATACGTTTTGCGGTCTCAACCTAGTCGACCATACTATCGACCACCTGATGCGACCACACGAACCAAATTTACTGGTTAGACTATTTTGACTGGTTTGCTCACCTAGCCTTGTGGTTTCTTTATACGATTGGTTCGTTTAAGCCGATTATGATGGGAAGATCAGTCATGACATGAGAACGTATGGTTAAACTGGATTTGTGGCGTACGGGTCTTACAACTCTACCACCGTTAAAAAAAATTTCGTCCTCAAAATTTACACATATGGATCTTACAACTCCCCCACCCTCAAAAGAAATTTTATCCTCAAAATTTAGATGTACCTTCCGAATCGAATAGGTAGGAATACTATTTCGGCATTGCATTTTTCTCTTCCCATGCAACCTCTTCCATGTCTTTTCTTTGCCAAGTTACCTTCAGATAATAAATATCCCAACTACAGAGATGTTGAACCTTCTAACTGGTGATCTAGGCTAGTACCACTTTAAAAGTTAAGTCTTATATCAAATCCGATGGATCCGTAGTCAATACTCATGATGGATTCTCTAATTTACTTCTTCAACAGAAACACAAAAAATCGTGCACACTAGAAGTAAACAACAATAATGTGAGTTAATATACGATTCTTCCACATCTCTCCAAAATTTTATAAGGTTCAAAACATATATAGGATACAACTTTCTCTTCTTGCCAAACCGTTTCAAACCACGCATAAGTGATATCTTCAAAAACACCTTGTCACTTATGGTGAACTCGTGGTCTTGGCATCTCCTCTGACAACCTTGAGCTGTCTTGGCCCTTTTTTTTATTTTTTTTGCTACTTTGTAGGTTTCTTCAACAGACTCAGGTCTTATAATTCTTCATTTTCTAACTTTATTCCAAATTAGGGGGGTTCAACATTTCTACTGTACAATGGTTCATAGGTAACATCTATATGGTAGCTTGATAGCAAAATCACTCAGTGACAACTTCTTAACTCAAGCCCCTTTAAAAACAATTTCACAGGCTTGCAGAATACCTCATAGGATCTCTATAGTCTGCTCTGACTATCTGTTACTTTAAGGGTGAAATGTGGTACTAAATCTCAACTTTATTCCCAACATTCTGTAGTCCTTTCCAAAACTTCTAGGCAAAATGTGAGCCTCTATCCGACACTATTCTCTTAGGCATAATATTCAACCTGGTAATATTATCCACATATAGCTTTGGTAGCCTGTAAGACCCGTGTCAAACTAATCCGGTCTTATCACCTTGAACCAGGTTTACCCATCATGGTCGAGTCAAGTGGACCAAGGGCGTGATGGAGATCGAGATCCCAGGTATCAAATCGACCCAAAAATACTTAAATAGAGGAAGGATCGCATACCCAGCCAAGTAGGGTCGGACCTCCCAAAACAAAATGTCAGACCCTTAGATTTGAAGGGAGGGTCGGACAGCTTAAGACCCTTGGATCGACGGGATCATCGACCCTCCCATCGACCCTCGATTTCTGACGAATATAGAAATTAGGAAATTTCCTAATTTTTGATTGGGATTCTTTCCAAATCTCAATGGGACTATTATAGGACATTCCTACTCTATTTAAAGGATGTCCCTAAGCCACTTTCACTCCTTTCACAACCCTAATTCAATTGAGAGAAAGAGAGAAGAAGGAAAAGAGGAAGAAAGGAGACAAGGAGGAAGACTTAGCAAAAAGGAGAAGAGTTACAGAGAAAGATTAATCTTCTCAGGTATGGATACTAATTCCATGTGTTTCTACAGACCTTAGATTAGATATGGTTGAGTGTAGGATTTCGGAGAAACCCAAACCATCCATTCATGGTTAGTTTTCATGGAAAACCATAGGATGATGCGTGAAAACTATTTAGATGAATTATACATGGTTATAGACCATGGAATGACTGTTGAATGAATGTAGGAAGCAAGCCATAGGACCCCAAACACGAAGAGTGGATTTAAAAGTGGAAATTGAACCAGAGTGCATCGAGGGTCGCACCGAGGGTTGATAGACCATCCGACCCTAGGTGTTTCTGACCATCGACCCTCAGCATTCGGGAAGTCCAGAATGAGGGGAGGGTCGATCGACCCATCGACCCTAGCATCGACCCTCAGTTGACAGAATGGTTTTAAATTTAGAATTAATTTTAATTAAATTATATCGACTTTGTTAGGTTTGCTAGCAATATAATAAAGTTATAACGGTGATTTTAAAGCTTGGAAAAGTATTTTATAGCAAACTAAGGTGAGGAACCTTAACTCCAAACTAAATTGGTTAATAATAAACTATTTTCTATTTCTTGAGTCATATGCTATGATTGATTCTATGCGAATATGTTGTAATGTACATACAGCATGCCATTCAATATTTCTATTACTTGTTTATGCATATTTACTTTATTATTTATAATATGATGATGATGATGATGATAGGAATGGGCATGTGCTTGTATGTGTGTGGTTGATGTGCTTGATGCGAGCGAGTATCAGGGGAGGTGTGATGAGAACGTCAATAAACGTTAACCTTTGGCGGGTCTCAGCACTTTAGCTCTATCTCTAACTCAAGTCTTGTGCATTGACATCGTCGTATCGCCATTACCTTAGCAGAACTATTATGTCGAGTATCAAGGGAGGTGGTCTCGGTCCTTGTAGTCTCTGACTCTACCGGGGGGCCTTAGCTCTATCTCTATGGATGTTCTGAGGGATGCTGGGGTGAGGCCTTCGATACACTATTTGGCATTAGGATTGGTTAGTAGCGAGCCCAGTTTGCAAGCCCTCGCTAACAGGGGCTTACGTGTTGGTATAGCATTATATAGCAATAAACGTTAACCTTTGTTGTATAATGTTATGGTAGGGTGGATGGGGACGACGATAAACGTTAACCTTCGGGCGGGCTTCCACACCCTGTGTATAGAGGCGGTGTCAATAAACGTTAACCTTTGACCACCCAACCTTTCTATTGCGCATTGCAAACTATAAACCAGACCAAAGATATAAATTGATTTTTTGCATGCATATGTATTGTTGCATTGTTTTGGCTACTCACTGAGCCGTGTTGTGTGCTCACCCCTCGACGTCGAATATTTTTAGTTGATGATGTAGGTTACACAGTCAAAGATTATATGAACGCGTCTGCATACGGGAATATCGCAGCAATGGAAGTTGGAGCTGAAGAGTATATACATGACACCTCTTGCGAGTGTGACTCATGTGTATTTGATTAGCTATTTTATAGGTTTCTTTGGATTTATAAAGACATGTATTTGATATTTACATAAGTATGTCTCAGTTGGAAACAGAATAATTTACTATTTAATTAATGGTATCATCTTAGTTCTCAGTTCATTTATTTATAAATTTTTTGCTATTGTGTATTACTGTGATTATGATTATGGATGTGTGGAAGTTTGGGTAAAACGGGGATAGCCTATTCGAGATCCTGGTTGAACCGTTGGTTTTTAAAGGTTCATCACACCATTCTGAACAGTGCAGAATTGGGGTGTGACAACTTGGTATCAGAGCTTCTCAGGCTTTGCCCGCCGAACTGACACACATTCAAGACCATTGTGAACTGAGATAAGATAAAATAAAAGCTTTAATACAAACACACTGTAAGCACAAGTGATGATTGAAACCAAATTAAAAAGATAATAATGCATCTATTAAAGGGAAAACCAGTTACATACAATAAGAGAGAAACAAAACGTATATACATCGCTAAAGCAGAGTACAGTCCACAACCCGGACAGTTACTCTGTAGTAAAAGGAAAAAATATATATATATAAAAGTACACTCAGGAAGCTAGAGGCGAAGGAGGAGGCGGTGCCCTACGGTCTCTGTCATAGTCCTCGGCATAGACCCTAGTCAACCATGCCACCTGGGTCTGAGTCACTTGCAGACTAGCTGTGAGATCAGCCACCCTCTGATTAATCCGGCGCTGGGCGTCTAGGAGCTCCCCTATCCTCAGATCCGATGCGCGCTGAGCCTCTCTAATCTCGTGAAACATACTCAGCACGTCATCAGCTGGTGGGCGTGAAGGACCAGCCCCATGAGAAGGACTGGTCTCCGGTACCGAAGCCGCCGCAGCAGAAGTACCAGCCCTATCCGCATGTGTGGGTGATGGCGGTGGTATCGCATCGACATCCATATACATGCGATCGTCATCATCGATCGGATCCCCACGAGCCCTAGCAGCAGCCTCAGCATCAGCCATCTCAACCCGAGTATGAGGGCGCACCATCGCGTTCCTCTCCTCATCGCTAACCTCCGCATCTCGCAGCCCCATCTTGCAGATAGCCTCCCAATCTAGAGGCGACGAGAAGGTCTTCTCCTGGATCTTCTCATCTACCTGATCCACCCCCAGACGGGTCAGTAGCACTGTAAACATGCGTCCATAGGGTAGATTACCTCTATGACCGGACAATGTGGCACTAATCATCGTCCGCATGACGATGTAAGGAAGGCAGACCGGCTGGCGAGTGCAGATGCAGTAGATCAAGAACTGGGTCAGCTGAGACACCCTCTCATAATGCCCACTCTGCGGGATCAGATTATGCTGGATAATCTTGCAGAAAACCCGTGGATCTGGACGCAAGTAGCAAGCCCTCATCTGCCATCTATCGGGATGGAGCAACTGGTTGTCGATCTCTGCTCTCATCTCCATCTCAACAAACTGTGGCTCTCCCGGCGCACAGTACACCATAGGGCCATCATAGGTAATGCCCAACAGATCGGCCAGCTGCCGATAATCAAAGGAGATGTGCACCCCTGACGTAACTGGTGATGCACAACTCCCGACCGTGTTCAACATCATTGTAATTCCCCACCACCTGGAGATTACAATAGAACTGGCGCACCAAATCTGGACAGGTGCACGCGTCGTATGTGATGATAGGGAGCCACCCCATATCACCAAATGCTCCCTCTACATTGAACAAGGCTAGCTCAGCCAAGTTCACCATGCGACCCCCTTCCACTTTAATACGGGCATAGTCAGTATACTGTGCCTCAGCTTCATTTGAACGGAAGCGAAGTGGATCACACAATCTTGGCACTTTGGTACGGGCCATAGTATCTGCAAAATAAGAAGGAGAAAAGAAACAAGGAGTTAATAGGATAAAAATCCAAAAAATTTAAAATAGAGCCCCATTTCTCACCATATAAGTGGGCATGAGAACCTACGTAGGTTAAAACATATCCTACAACCCACATGTAGTAGGAAATTTTAACTGACGATGTCCAATTTGAAGAAATTCAAGAAAAATCGAAAATGTCGACAAATTAGGGCAAAAAGAGAAAATTTTAAGTTTCTCGATAACCAACCGATGAAACTCAAAATTTTTTGAGGGCTTTCGTTACTCAAGACCCCAATAACAAAAGCCCCCAATAAAAATTGAATTTTTACGGTTGGAAAGAGTTTAATTTGGAAAATACGAGTTAAATGAGCAAAAACCTAGAAATAAAAACCTAAAAACAGGTAAAGTTGGGAAAGTATACCTGTAGAGGTGATGTGGATGTCGAAACTCGGACTAAGAATGATCCACAATAGGGAAGTAGCACTGTAGCAACTCGGAGAAAAGAGGCGAGTCGAAACGGAGGAGGAATAGTGAGGAATGACCCAAAATCGGATCTTAAAAATCTGATTTTTGGTCCGAGGGTTGGACAATTCGACTGACACCATCGACCCTCGGATCGACCCTCGGCTCTCGGGAATCTGACAGAAAATCGAGGGTCGGACTGAGGGTCGGACACCCATCGACCCTCCCATCGACCCTCAGCTCTCGGGAAGGACAGGTTATTCCCAGGGTCGAATACCCAGGGTCGGACATACCAGCGACCCTCACCATCGACCCTGCATATAAAAGACAGTATTTTTTTTATAACATGAGTTAGAAATTGAAATTTCTTATCGGTTAGTGTGCCTACATGAGATATAAATGAGTTCTAACCTACCTTGATGAATTTTCAGGCACCGACAATCACCGAAAGGAATTATGTCTGGCCGTAGAGTTACCCGACAGACCCAAAATTCAGTCCCACCACCACCACCAGTGGAGGAGACTAGTCAAGAGAATAACCATGCACAGGGTAATCCAGAACCAGCAGGCCCTACAAATTTGCCACCTCCACCACCGGAGCTAGCAACTGTGGTTATGAATCTGGCACAATAGCTACAACAAATGCAACACGCACAAGCTCAAATGCAGGTTGCAATGGGAGTTATGTTTCAAGCCACTCAGGCTGTAACCATGCACACTGGGCAAGCTAGTGCAGCACCAGTGGGTAATCACCCAGCTCAACAGACACCTCAACAACCGGCTGCACCAATTCCAGTGCAAGTCCCAGAAGCAGCCCAAGGGAACTATCAGTATCCACCCCCTATGTTTGGGGCATACCAAAATCAACTGGATCACTCCCGGCTAGTGGAGAGATTTTTGAAGATGAAACCTAAGGAATTCAACGGCAAGCCGTCGGATCCACTGTGGCCAGCACACTGGATAGACGAGATGGAGAGGAACTTCCTTATGATGACTATTACTGAGGAAGAAAAAGTACTATGCACCACCTTCATGCTCAAAGGCAATGCACACCATTGGTGAAAGTCTACAAAGACGTATTTATTGACCAAGCACGCCTTACTGACATGGGCTATATATAAGGAAGCATTCTTCGAGAAGTATTTCCCAAGAAGCTTCAGAGATTCAGTGGAGAAGGAATTTCTGAGTCTGTACCAGGGGCAGATGTCCGTAAACTCATATCAACAGCGCTATGAAGAGCTATTTTTCTTCGCACCGGCTAGTATGCAGGAAGAAGATACCAAAACTCGTAGGTTCATCGCGGGACTAAGAGGAAGCATAAGAGAAAATGTTCTGGGCTTAGAGAAGAAAATCTACAACGAAGCTGTCCAGATTGCTCGAGTGATCGAATCGAGCCAGAAGGAGGGTTATTTCTCCCAGAACAGAGGCATCAAGCGACCAGCCGAAAACTCCTACAACGGAGGCAATAATAGGACGTATAAACCTTTTCGTCCTCAGAATTTTGCCACTGCACCAAAGTCTATTTCCGCAGCTCAACCACAGCCAAAGCCAAATTCTGAAGCCCCGAAGTGTTATAACTGCAACCAACCAGGGCATATGGCAAGAGAATGCCCAAAACCCAAGAAGCAGTTACATCAAGGACGAGTATATGCCGTTACATCAGAGGATGGAGCCGCATCGCCCGATGTGGTCACAGGTATGACCTAAACTTTTAAGATTATAATTTCATTGATTGAGCATGTAGACTAAGTAAAATGGATCACAGGTATTGTATCTATCAATGGCGTACCAGCCAGAGTACTCTTTGATTCAGGAGCGACGCATTCATTTATATCTGTGTCGTTTGGGAAGAAGACCAATTTACCCATCAAAAAATTAGACTACAAGTTACTTGTACGGTCACCGATGGGATTAAAAGTGGAATTAGAGAAAGATTATGGGCCATGTCCAGTTCTCATTGGAGAGAAAACCTTGGATGCAACTTTAATACAACTTGAGATGGCAGACTTCGATGTCATCTTGGGAATGGACTGGTTAGCTCGGCATTCTGCAAATCTGTTATGCGCCGAGAAGAAGCTAACGTTCAAAGACAAAGAAAGAGCAGAATTCAGTTTCTCGGGAACCAAACTTCCCAGAAGACGCAAGCTCATACTCTCAGCATTAAAGGCTAAGAAGTGCCCTGGAAAGGGAGCCATCGGATATCTAGTATCAGTGGTTGACCTAACCAAGGACGCGCCACGCATGGAAGATATTGATGTCATGCGGGATTACCCAGATGTATTTCCGGAGGAACTACCCGGATTACTACCCGACCGAGCCACGGAGTTTGTAATAGACCTTCTACCCGGAGCCGCACCAGTATCAAAAGCACCTTATAGAATGGCTCCTACTAAACTGAAGGAATTAAAACTGTAATTACAAGAACTGCTGGTTTAGGGTTATATTAGACCCAGTATATCTCCATGGGGAGCACCAGTGTTGTTCGTAAAGAAGAAGGATGGTAGCGTGCGATTACGTATCGACTATCGAGAGTTGAATAAGATGACAATCAAGAATCGATATCTGCTACCTCGGATCGATGACTTGTTCGATCAGTTACAGGGAGCAAAAGTATTTTCAAAGATCGATCTTCGATCAAGCTATCATCAGCTGAAGATTAAAGAAGGTGACATTCCGAAGACAGCTTTCAGGACAAGATACGAACATTATGAGTTCTTAGTGATGTCCTTCGGATTAACTAATGCACCGGTAACATTCGTGGAACTTATGAACCGAGTTTTCCACGATATGTTAGATACGTCAGTTATAGTATTTATTGATGACATATTGGTAGACTCCAAAGACAAGGAAACCCATGTCAAGAACCTAAACGCAGCCCTACAACGTTTAAGGAAAGAGAAGTTATACGCCAAATTTTTGAAGTGTGAGTTTTGGCTAAGTGAAGTCGCCTTTCTAGGCCATGTAGTATCCGCAGAAGGAATCAAAGTGGACCCCAGTAAGATCGAGGCTATTGTGAAGTGGGAAGCACCAAAGAGTGTTTCAGAAATTAGAAGTTTTCTGGGTTTAGCTGGATATTATCGGAGATTCGTAGAAGACTATTCTCGGATTGCCGTACCTCTCACCAGTTTTACCAAGAAAGGAGAAAAATTTGTATGGACGGATAAGTGTGAGAAGAGTTTTCAAACACTGAAGACCAGATTGATATCCACCCCAATTTTGACCATTCCCGTTCCAGGACAGACATTTACCTTATACACTGATGCATCGGGATTGGGACTAGGATGTGTGCTTATGCAAGGAGAGCAAGTAATTACGTATGCCTCGAGACAGTTAAAGGTACATGAGAAAATTTATCTCACTCATGATTTGGAGTTAGCGGCAGTAGTACATGTTGTCAAGATATGGAGACATTACCTATACGGAGAGAAATTCCAAATTAAGTCGGACCATAAAAGTCTTACTTATCTATTTAATCAGAAAGAGTTGAATATGAGACAAAGAAGATGGCTGGAATTATTGAAAGACTATGATTGCGATATCCAGTATCATCCGGGTAAAGCGAACGTGGTAGCAAATGCATTAAGCAGAAAAGCAATGATTAAATCTCAAGGGGAAGTTAGCACGACTGCAGCAATGTGTACCAATGGGATGGTGTTTAATCACGGCAACGAACAATATGTGATAGATACAACGGATGAATCAGCTAGCCAAGGGTTTATTCATCGATTTTCAAATATGTTCGTGGCATTGAAGATTATACCGGATATAGTGGACGAAGTGAAGACAGCTATCAAAGCAGATCCTTATCTGAGAACGGTACAAGAAGATATTGAGAAAGGTAGGACTAACCCTGAGTTCACCTTGGACGAAAAAAAAGTATTGAAATACAAAGGAAGAATATGTGTACCTGAAACAGAGAGTATGGACATTAGACACCGACTGATGAAAGAAGCCCATACCACCATCTATTCGATACATCCTGGAAGTACAAAAATGTATCATGATCTGAAGAAATTATATTGGTGGAGGGGAATGAAAGCAGATGTAGCTCAGTTCGTGTCTCAATGCCTAAATTGTCAGCAAGTAAAGGCTAAAAGATAAAGACCCGCAGGACTGTTGCAGCCATTACCGGAACCAGCATGGAAATGGGACTGCATCACTATGGACTTCGTCACAGGACTACCATTGACTACTTGAGTAGTTGACGTAGTTTGGGTGATTGTAGACCGTCTGACTAAAACAGCTCGCTTCATACCGATACGACCCCAGTATACACTGGAAAGGTTAGCAAAGTTGTATGTGGATAATATTGTTCGGTTACATGGTGTTCCAGAAAGCATTGTGTCCGATAGAGATCCACGATTTACTTCTAAATTTTGGGAAGGACAGCAAAAGGCTATGGGTACAACATTGAAGTTCAGTACTGCATTCCACCCACAGACAGACGGACAGTCAGGGCGTACAATCCAAATTCTAGAAGATATGCTATGAGCATGTGTGATTGATTTCAAAGGATCATGGCACGAAAAGTTACCATTGATCGAGTTCGCCTATAAAAACAGCTATCAGGCTACTATACAGATGTCACCTTATGAAGCACTATATGGCAGGAAGTGTCGAACTCCCTTGTTTTGGAATGAAGTTGGAGAACGTAGTATTGTTGGACCGAAATTCGTGGAAGAGACTTGTCGAGTGGTCGCCATCATCAAGGAGAGAGTGAAAACAGCTCAGAACCGTCAGAAGCAATATGCAGATACTCGACGAAGAGATCTAGAGTTCGCCGTAGGTGATAAAGTATTTTTGAAGGTATCTCCTATGAGAGGATTGAAGAGATTCGGACAGAAAGGAAAATTAAGTCCAAGATATGTCGGGCCATACAAAATTCTAGATAAGCGTGGAAAAATAGCTTATCAGTTGGCAATACCACCATCTATGTCAAGTGTGCACGACGTATTTCACATTTCCCTATTGAAGAAGTATGTCAAAGACCCAACGCATGTTTTGACAGTGGATTTGCCGAAATTGATTGATGATTTGACATTTGAAGTAACACCAACAGAAATCACTAGTCGAAAGGTTCAACGTCTACGCAACAGAGATATCTACTATGTTAAAGTCACATGGAAAAGTAGAGACATGGCAGAAGTTACATGGGAAGAAGAGAATGCTATGCGAAAACAATACCCTCACTTGTTTGATTCAGAAGGTATGTACAATTTCGAGGACGAAATTTTTATAAGTTGGGGGGAGTTGTAAGTCCCGTGTCAAACTAACCCGGTCTTACCACCTTGAACCAGGTTTACCCATCATGGTCGAGTCAAGTGGACCAAGGGCGTGATGGAGATCGAGATCCCAGGTATCAAATCGACCCAAAAACACTTAAATAGGGGAAGGGTCGCATACCCAGCCAAGTAGGGTCGGACCTCCCAAAAAAGAATGTCAGACCCTTAGATTTGAAGGGAGGGTCGGACAGCTTAAGACCCTAAGGTCAACGGGATCATCGACCCTCGGTTTCTGACGAATATAGAAATTAAAAAATTTCCTAATTTTCGATTGGGATTCTTTCTAAATCTCAATGGGACTATTATAGGACATTCCTACTCTATTTAAAGGACGTCCCTATGCCACTTTCACTCCTTTCACAACCCTAATTGAATTGAGATAAATAGAGAAGAAGGAAAAGAGGAAGAAAGGAGACAAGGAGGAAGACTTAGTAAAAAGGAGAAGAGTTACAGAGAAATATTAATCTTCTCAGGTATGGATACTAATTCCATGAGTTTCTACAGACCTTAGATTAGATATGGTTGAGTGTAGGATTTCGGAGAAACCCAAACCATCCATTTATGGTTGGTTTTCATGGAAAACCATAGGATGATGCATGAAAACTATTTAGATGGATTATACATGGTTATAGACCATAGAATGACTATTGAATGAATGTAGGAAGCAAGCCATAGGACCCCAAACACGAAGAGTGGATTTAAAAGTGGAAATTGGAGCAGAGTGCATCGAGGGTCGCACCGAGGGTCGATAGACCATCCGATCCTAGGTGTTTCGACCATCGACCCTCGGCATTCGGGAAGTCCGAGAATGAGGGGAGGGTCGATAGACCCATCGACCCTAGCATCGACCCTAGCATCGACCCTCAGTTGACAGAATGGTTTTAAATTCAGAATTAATTCTAATTAAATTATATCGACTTTGTTAGGTTTGCTAGCAATATAATAAAGTTATAACGGTGATTTTAAAGCTTGGAAAAGTATTTTATAGCAAGATAAGGTGAGGAACCTTAACTCCAAACTAAATTGGTTAATAATAAACTGTTTTCTATTTCTTGAGTCCTATGCTATGTTTGATTCTATGCGAATATGTTGTAATGTGCATACAGCATGCCATTCAATATTTCTATTACTTGTTCATGCATATTTACTTTATTATTTATAATATGATGTTGATGATGATGATAGGAATAGGCATGTACTTGTATGTGTGTGGTTGATGTGTTTGATGCGAGCGAGTATCAGGGGAGGTGTGATGAGAACGTCAATAAACGTTAACCTTTGGCGGGTCTCAGCACTTTAGTTCTATCTCTAACTCAAGTCTTGTGCATTGACATTGTCGTATCGCCATTACCTTAGCAGAACTATTATGTCGTGGAGTATCAGGGGAGGTGGTCTCGGTCCTTGTAGTCTCTGACTCTACCGGGGGGCCTTAGCTCTATCTCTATGGATGTTTTGAGGGATGCTGGGGTGAAGCCTTCGATACACTGTTTGGCATTAGGATTGGTTAGTAGCGAGCCCAGTTTGCAAGCCCTCGCTAACAGGGGCTTACGTGTTGGTATAGCATTATATAGCAATAAACGTTATCCTTTATTGTATAATGTTATGGTAGGGTGGATGGGGACGACGATAAACGTTAACCTTCGGGCGGGCTTCCACACCCTGTGTATAGAGGCGGTGTCAATAAACGTTAACCTTTGACCACCCAACCTTTCTATTGCACATTGCAAACTATAAACCAGACCAAAGATATAAATTGATTTTTTGCATGCATATGTATTGTTGCATTGTTTTGGCTACTCACTGAGCCGTGTTGTGTGCTCACCCCTCGACGTCGAATATTTTTAGTTGATGATGCAGGTTACACAGCCGAAGATTATATGAACGCGTCTGTGTACGGGAATATCGCAGCAATGGAAGCTGGAGCTGAAGAGTATATACATGACACCTCTTGCGAGTGTGACTCATGTGTATTTGATTAGCTATTTTATAGGTTTCTTTGGATTTTTAAAGACATGTATTTGATATTTACATAAGTAT
Organism: Protea cynaroides; assembly: GCA_028583415.1. Lineage (NCBI taxonomy): Eukaryota > Viridiplantae > Streptophyta > Magnoliopsida > Proteales > Proteaceae > Protea > Protea cynaroides. Next base: position 64,158,563 of record CM053275.1, on the reverse strand, counting down.
GTCTCAGTTGGAAACAGAATAATTTACTATTTAATTAATGGTATCATCTTAGTTCTCAGTTCATTTATTTATAAATTTTCCGCTATTGTGTTTTACTCTGATTATGATTATGGATGTGTGGAAGTTTAGGTAAAACGGGGATAGCCTATTCGAGATCCTGGTTGAACCGTTGGTTATTTAACGGTTCATCACACCATTCTGAACAGTGCAGAATTGGGGTGTGACATAGCCGCTCCAAAGTATAGTGAGGTAGTATAGCAATGAAACGAGCCTTCTTTATAAGGTGATCAACAATCACCCAAACTACGTCAACCAATCTTGGAGTCAATGGCAAACCGGTGACATAGTCTATTGTAATGTAGTTCCACTTCCAAGCTAGCTCCTATAGTGGTTGTAGCAAGCCTGCTAGTCTTTGTCTTTCAGCCTCTACTTGCTGACAATTCAAACACTGCAACATGCACTAAGCCACATCCGTTATCATTCCTCTTTACCAGTACAATCTCTTCAGGTCATGATACATACTGGTACTCCAGGATGTCCTGAATATAAAGTATAATGGCTCCTATCATTATCCCATACATGACATCAGACTCTTCAGCTTCAGGTATTCAGAATCTTCCTTTGTATCTGGGTACCTTCTCTGCATCCAAAGTAAGTCAGGGTTAGGTTTTCCTTTTTCTAAATCTTCTTGCACCGCTCTTAGATGCGGATCTAACAAAATTGCTGCTTTTACTTCTTCCATCAAATCAGAGACGATCTTTAATGATACGAATGCAAGCGAGGAACTATTGCTCCATAAGTTCATCCATAAGTTCTCGCCCAATTGGATCATCACAGGTTTTATTCTACATTGCTCTCCTTCTAAATCTAACTCTGTTGCTGTGGAACACAAGATGGCATTTATACCAGGTCCTCCTTCTGGCTTCATTATTCCCCTTTTTGCTTAAAACTTTAACTACCACATTAGCCTAACTCGAGCGACACTAAATATTACAGTCTTAATCCTTCACGAGTTCCAACCATTTTTTCTGCCTCATGTTCAACTCTTTCTGGGTGAAGAGATAAATAAAACTCTTGTAATCCAAATTAATCTAAAATTTTTCTCCGTATAAATAATGTCTCTAAGTCTTGATTGCATAAAACTCCACCGCTAACTCCACGTCATGAATCAGGTAATTCTTTTCATGCTCTTTCAGTTATCTTGAAGTATATTTAATCACTTATTCACCTTGTATTAGCACACATCCTAGACCCAATCTGAAAGCATCGGTGTGTAGGGTAAAAGGTTCCCCTGGTGCTGGAACGATCAAGATGGGAACTAATATCACCCTTGCTCTTAGAGTCTAGAAACATTCTTCACACTTTTCAATCCAAATAAACTTCTCTCCCTTCTTGGTTAGCATGGTAAGAGGTATTGTGATCCTAGAGTAGTCCTCCATGAATCGTCTATAATAACCAGTTAAACCTAAGAAACTTCTGATCTCTGTAATGTTCTTAGGCATTTCTCACCATACAATTGCTTCTATCTTAATAGGGTCTACCTTTATTTCTGATGATACTATGTGACCCAAGAAGATCACTTAGTTTAACCAAATCTCACACTTCTTGGACTTGGAATAAAGCTTTTCCCTTCTCAGCTATCATAAGGCTGCTCTAAAATCCATTATATGAGTTGCTTTGCTCTTTAGAATAGATCAAAATATCGTCAATAAAATTTATGACCAAAATGTCCAATACATCATGGAATATCCGGTTCATAAGTTCCATAAAAGATGCTGGTGCATTGGTCACACCAAAAGACTTAACCAAGAACTCATAATGCCCATTCTCGATTTTAAAAGCTATCTTCAAAATATCGCTGTCCAAATTCTTCAACTAATGATATCTTCACTGAAGATCAATCTTAAAAATTACCTTTGCACCCTGCAGCTGATTAAACAAGTCATCGATCTGAGGTAGTGGATATCAGTTCTTGATCGTAAATTTATGTAATTCCCAATTGTCACACCCCAATTCTGGTCTAACCAGATTAGTGGGATGAACCACCAATAAACTAATGGTTCAACCAAGATCTCGTATAGGTCGTACCCACCATATCAAACCACACGCACATTCCACAATAATAATAAGATATAATAAACAAATAAGCAGAAGTCTTACAGATAATGAATTGAGAGTCTAATAATGATAATCAATAATTAATCCGATTATCTCCAAAACACAAGACATAAAAGTAAATAACCCATTACATGTTCCATTAATCAAATATAACTAAACTAATAAAAAATGCATTGGTTGCACTAGAATGATGAATCATGCGCATCTTCAACAGCTTCTACGTCAATGGTGGCAACGTGTCCATATGTCGACACATTCATATATTCTTCAACAGTAGGACCTCCATCATCAACTAAAATATTCGACGTAGAAAGGGTGAGAAAACAAATAATGCAACAAACATATGCATGCATTCAATTCGTATCTTTGGTCTGGTTTTTAAGTTTGCAATGTGCTATAGAAAGGTTTGGTGGTCCCCGCACCTCTATACATCAGTTTGTGAATCCGTCCAATGGATCAAACATTTGTTTGTCCCACATGCAACCACTATGGAATAGAGATAGAGCTAAAGTGTCCAGATCAAACACCGCCAACACTACCCCTGATGTCCTACCCGAACCAACACGTAAGCCCCTATTGGCAAGGGCTTGCAAACTGGGCTCGCAACTAACCAATCCTAATACAAAATAGTGTATCCAAGGCCTCACCCTAAAATCCCTCAATACGTCCATAGAGAAAGAGCTAAGGCCCACCGACAGAGTCAGAGACCACACGGTCTGAGACCACCTCCCCTGATGCCATACGACATAATAGTTCTACTAAGATAATGGCGATACGACGATGTTAGTGGAAAAGACTTGAGTAGAGATAGAGCTAGAGTCTGGTGATGAGGTCAAAGACCACCATGCCACATCCTTCCCCTGATGCTTCACTTGCATCCAACTTACAACCACATACATACGATCACATGCCTATTCCTAGCATCATCATCATCATCATGTTATAAATAAATAAAATTAAATATGTATGAGCAATAATAGCAGAAATATTGGATGACATGTGAAATGTACATTACGAGCACACATGCATAGAATCAATCATGGCATTAGATTCAATAAAAATAAGGCAATTTGTTATTGTCCAATTAGTTTAGGTCTTGTTCCCTCACTTGTTAACAATACTCGATCTCCTTCCAAGGCTTGAAATTATCTTTGAATTGATTTAACAACCTAAAAGTTATGAATTTAAGTTAGGATTCATATGTAACATGTTACAGTAGTCGAAAATTAAAATAGAGCACTGATATATGTCTGATTGGTCCTATGGTCACATACTGTATCGACTTTACTACCTACGGTCGATACCCTATGGTCACATATGGTGCGACCGTAGCTGTGACCATATGATTCCTGAATATTCCCGATTGCCTATGGTTGATCCTCTTATCAGGCTGGTCATGCTATGGTCGACCGTAGATGCGACCTTGAGAATTTTGGTTACAGACTACATGCAATTCGAGTTCTTCCTGGGTCAGATCCTCTGATCTTCAATTGGATTTACTCTAAGATCATCCTATGGCCATCATTAGTAGTTTCTTATCAACCCTAATCATCAAACTCTCTCCTCATGGTTCTCCATGGGATTTTTTGAAGGAAATCACATGGATCATAATAGGTTGATATTGCCTATCTTCCATAGAAGTCCTATTCCATAGAGTTTACATCTCCAGGGATTAGGTTCGTACCTTTGCCTGTGATAGAGAGCCAATCTCTTCTCAGCAAGATCCTCTCCTTAACCTTTACTTCTTCTCCTTCTCTTCCTTCTCTTCCCTTCTCTTTCTCTAGGGTTTACTAATGTTCTAAAATAGTGAAAAAGGGTTGAGGCACGTCCTTTATATAGAGGAAAACTCTCCATATAGATTCCTCTTTCAATTAGGAATGAAATCCCTTAGTTTAGAAAAATTTTCAAAACTGGGAGTCTGATCTGGGGTCTCACGGTCGATGGCTATGGTCGCAGAACCCATCGACCGTAGGGTCAAAATCATCGACCATGGGGTCCTAGATTTGTGATCTTCAATCTTACCATATGGTCGATCGTACCTACCCAAGTATGCGACCATATGTATACAATTTTGAGTGTTGAGTCGATTTTTATACCTGATTTGTGACCTATCTTCACATGCTCAGTCCACTTGGTCCAGGAATGATGGGATGACCTGGCACGACACGATTAAACCAAGTTAGTGGAGTACGGGTCTTACAACTCCCCCCTCTTATATAAATTTTGTCCTCTAAATTTGCACATACCTTCCTAGTCGAATAAGTGAGGATATTGCTTCCGCATAGCCTTCTCTTCTTCCCATGTAATTTCTTCCACATTTTGGCAACCTTAACGTAATAAATGTCGCAGTTGCAAAGACATTGCACCTTCCGACTAGTGATCTCAAAAGGTACTACTTTGAATGTCAAATCTTTAGTAAAATCCGGTGGATCTGTTGTTAACATGTGTGTTGGATCTCTGACGTACTTCTTCAATTGTGAGACATGGAATACATCATGTACACTAGACATTGATGGTGGTAGTGCTAACTAATATGCTATCTTTCCACGTCTATCTAAAACTTTATAAGGTCCAATATATCTGGGACACAGCTTTCCCTTATGTCCGAACCTTTTCAAACTGCGCATAGGAGATATTTTCAGAAATACCTTATCACCTATGGTGAATTCGAGATCTTTACGTTGATTATCTGCATATTGCTTCTGACGGTTCTGAGCCACTTGGACCATTTCCTTGAAAATGTCGACCACTCGAAAAGTCTCTTTAACAAACTCTGGTCCAACAATACTCCATTCTCCAACTTCATTCTAAAATAAAGGAGTTCGACATTTCCTACCATACAGTGCTTCATAGGGCGACATCTATATTGTAGCTTGATAGCTATTATTATAAGCTAACTCGATCAATGGTAACTTCTCATCCCATGATCCTTTAAAATCAATTACACATGCTCGAAGCTTGTCTTCTAAATCTGAATAGTATGCTCCTACTGTCCGTCTGTCTAAGGATGGAATGCAGTACTAAACTTCAACATTGTACCCATAGCCTTCTGTAATCCTTCCCAAAACTTTGAGGTAAAGCGTGGGTCTCTATTGGACACAATGCTATCAGGTAAACCATGTAATCTGACAATATTATCCACATACTACTTAGCTAACCTCTCTAGTGTATACTGAGGTCATATAGCTATGAAACGAGCTATCTTAGTCAAACGATCTACAATCACCCAGATCGCGTCAACTACTCAAGGAGTTAATCGTAACCCAATGATGAAGTCCATAGTGATGCAGTCTCATTTCCATGCTGGTTCTGGCAGTGGCTATAAAAATCCTGTAGGTCTTTGTCTTTCAGCCTTTACCTACTGAAAATTCAAGCATTGAAACATAAATTTAGCTACATCCGCTTTCATTTCTTTCCACCAATATAGTTTCTTCAGATCATGATACATCTTTGTACTTCTAGGATGTACCGAATAAGCGGTGGTGTGGGCTTCCTTCATTAGTCTGTGTCTAATATCCAAGTCTTTATTTTTAGGAACACATACTCTCCCTTTGTATCTTATTACTTTCTCATAATCCAAAGTAAAGTCAAGGTTAGTCCTACCTTTTTCAAGGTCTTCTTGCATCGTTCTTAGATAAGGGTCTGATTGAATAGCTACTTTCACTTCGTCTAATAGATCAGGTACAATCATCAATGTAGTAAACATGTTTGAGAATAGATGAATAAACCCTTGGTCAGTCGATTCATTTGGAATATCAATCACAAACTGCTCTTTACCGAAATTAAATACTCTTCATGTGACACACATTGTAGCATTTATACTAGCTTCTTGCTGAGACTTTGTCATAGCTTTCTTGCTTAGTGCATCAGCAACTACATTAGCTTTTCCTGGATGATACTGGATATTGCAATCATAATCCCTCAATAATTTCAGTCATCTTCTCTGTCTCATGTTCAACTACTTCTGATTAAAAAAAGGTGTGTGAGACTCTTATGATCTAATTTAATCTAAAATTTCTCTTCATACGAATAATGTCTCCATATCTTGACTGCATGTACCACCACTGCTAATTCCAAGTCATGAGTGGGATAGTTCTTCTCATGTGTCTTCTGTTATCTTGAGGCATACGCAATTACTTATTCTCCTTGCATAAGCACACATCCCAAACCTAACCTAGACACATCGGTGTACAAGGTAAATGGTTGTCCTGGGATTGGAATAGTCAAGATGGGAGCTGATATCAATTTAGCCTTCAATGTTTGGAAACACTCTTCACATTTATCGGTCCAAATAAACTTTTCTCCTTTTTTTGTCAGACTGGTGAGAGGTACGGCCATTCTAGAGTAATCTTCCATGAATCGTCAATAGTACCTAGCTATACCTAAGAAACTTCTAATCTCTACAACATTCTTGGGTGCTTCCCATTTCGCAATGGCCTCGACCTTGCTAGGATCCACTTTAATTCCTTCAACGGATACAGCATGTCCTAAGAAAGCGACTTCATTCAGCCAGAACTCACACTTAGTAAATTTAGCGTAAAGCTTCTATTTTCTTAGTCGCTGCAAAGCGGCTTTTAGATTTGTGATATGAGTTTCTTTGTCCTTGGAGTAGACTAGTATGTCATTTATAAATACAATAACTGACGTATCCAACATATCATGGAATACTAGATTCATGAGTTCCATAAAAGTTGTGGGTGCATTAGTCAATCCAAAAGAAATAACTAAAAATTCATAATGTCCATATCTGGTTCTGAATGCAGTCTTTGGAATATCAGCTTCCATAATCTTCAATTGATGATATCCTGACCGAAGATCAATTTTGGAAAATACTTTGGCACCTTGTAACTGATCGAACAAGTCATCAATCCCAGGCAATGGGTATCAATTTTTGATTGCAAGCTTATTCAATTCTTGATAATCTATATAGAGTTGAACGGTACCGTCCTTCTTTTTCAAGAACAACACTGGTGCTCCCCATGGTGATATGCTGGGTCTAATATATCCCTTGTCTAGTAATTCCTGTAATTGTACCTTCAGTTCCTTCAGTTCTATAGGAGCCATTCGATAGGGTGCTTTTAATACTGGTGCGGCTCTGGGTATAAGATCTATAACGAACTCTGTTGCTCGGTCTGGTGGTAGTCCTGGTAGTTCCTCAGAAAATACATCTCAAAGTTCACATACAACTTTAATATCCTCATTCGTAGTGCTTCCTTGGTAAGGTTGACCATGAATACTAAATACCTAATTCCTCCTTTCTCAAGGCATTTTCTAGCCTTTAATATAGAGAGAATGTGTTTTCATTTACGGGGAAGTTTGGTTCTCACAAAACTAAAATCTGCTCCTTCTGTGTCTTTAAATGTCAGTTTCTTTTTCACACATAATAGGTTTGTAGAGTGTCATGCTAACCAATCCATTCCCAAGATAATGTCAAAGTCTGCCATCTCGAGTTAAATTAAGGCTGCATCCAAAATCTTCTCGTCGATAAGAACTGGACATGGTCCATAAACTTTGTCTAGTTCCACTTCTAATCCCATAGGTGATCGTACAAGTAGTTTACAGTTTAAAGGTCTAAGGGATAGATTTAACTTCTTTCCAAACGACACAGATATAAAAGAATAAGTAGCTCTAGAGTCAAAGAGTACTCTGGCGGGTAAGCCATTAATAGGTATGATACCAATGATTTGATTTAGTTTAGTCTACATGGTTACACAAGGTAGTACAAAATGAAAGGTTCAAGTCATACCTGTGACCACATCAGGCGATGCGACAGCATCGTCAGAAGTAACTGAATAAACTTTTCCTTGTTGTAGCTGCTTCGTTGGCTTAGTAAACTCCCTTGAATAATGTCCTACTTGATCGCAATTGAAGCATTTGACTCCAGCATTACTTTGCTTCTGTTGAGGTTGGATTGTCGGAGTAGTCTTGGCTGCAGCATTGAAGCCTTGAGTACGGAAGGGTTTAAATGTCTTTGAGTTCCCTCTAATGTATGAGTTTCCGTTGGGCCTCTTTATACCTCTATTCTAAGCAAAATAACTTTCCCTCTGCCTTGATTCCAGTACTCAAGAAATCTATACAGCTTCATTATAAATCTTCTTTTTCAGTTCCAATACATGCTCACGGATACTTCCCCTAAGTCCCATAATGAACCTTCGGGTTTTAGTATTTTCCTCCTGCATGCTAGAAGGAGCAAAGAAGAACAGTTCTTCATAACACTGTTGATATGCGTCTACAGTCATCTGTCCTTGGTATAGACTCAAGAACTCCTTTTCCATTTGATCTCTGAAACTCCTGGGAAAATACTTCTCAAAGAAAGCTTCTTTATAAATAACCCATGTCAGTTGGGCATGCTTTATTAACAGATAACTTCTAGTTGATTTCCACCAGTCCTGTGAGTCACCAATTAACATAAATGTGGCACATAATACCTTATCTTTTTCATTTATAGTCATCATCATAAAGTTTCTTTCCATTTTGTTGATCCAGTGAGCTGGCCACAAGGGATCCGATGGCTTACCTGTGAATTCCTTCAGCTTTAACTTCAAGAAAGGCTCGATCAGTCTGGAGTGATCAAGCTGATATTGTGCATATCCCCCATACATAGGTGATTGGTAGTGATAATTACCTTCGTTATACCCTCCTTGTGGTGCTTCAGGGTTTTGCACTTAGCCTTGTCTTGCTAGTGTTTGCAGTACTTGGGGTATAGTATTGCTACCACCAGGTGCCGTACTAGCTTGTCCTGGAGGTAGAGATGTTGTGTTTACAACTAGGAAAGCAATTCTCATAGTAGCTTGCATGTTGGCTTGCATTTGCTGTATATGCTGCATTTGTTGTACTAAATTCATCACCACAGTAGCCAAATCTGTAGGTGGTGCAGGTAAGTTGGTTATGTTGGCTTGGGTGTGAACATTCTGAGGTGCAGCATTTTGAGCTCTAATATTTCCTTCCTTCCCTTTCTGACCTTCATTATCGATGGTCTCCATAGTTAGTGGAGATGGGTTTGCATTCTGTCTCCTTCTACTTACTCTATGCCCAACCATTTAAACTCTTGGTTGATGTGTTATTGGCAAAGCTACATAGGTGAGACAAAATAGAGTGGTGGTATTGGGATAATCTCATAATGGAAAGCGAGAGAAGAAGAAGATTAATAGGCAAAAGTTTGAACAGAATCAAAATGCAAACAACAGCCAGTCATATGGTCGATGGTCTACGATCGCATGTTGTGCCACCATAGGTGCGACCATCAAATCCTTGGCAACTTACCGAGACCCTATGGTCAATCATACGGTTCATGGTTTTGGTTTAATTGTGCGACCGTAAGATTCAAAATCAATTTTAAAACCTGTTTTTTCGAGATTTTCCCTCTCATTTTCTTTTCTTCTTCCTACGGTCTCAACTCAGCTCGCCACCACTGAGTTGCTACAGTATCAACCATATGAACTTAGTGATTTTTCCATCAATCAACAATCTTCCTTCCATTCCTCAAGGTATGTTCTCTACTCTTTCTCCTTTTTAAGCTTTCATACCTAGGTTTTGCTCCATTTATAGGGTTTTCTTCAAATTAATATTTTTCTGACTGTAAAAATTTGATTTTTATTGGTGGTTATTGCTATTGGCTACCCAATAGATGAAAGCCCTCAAGAAAATTTGAGTTTCATCGATTAGTTTAGTAGAAACTCAAAAATTCTCATTTTTGACCTAAATTTTGGGGGGTTTTCCCAATTGTCAAAATTTCTTCAAATTCGACCAATTTTCCATTGAATATGCCTTGCAGGATGGTTTGGGACCTATGTAAGTCCTCCTGCCCAAAGTTTGGCTGAAAAGTGAGGCTTTTCCCATTTTACGTCGTTATGCTGTCCAAATTTTAAATTTTCTAACTTGTTTTTCTTATTTTCTTCTCTTGTAGTTATCATGATTCACATTAAGGTTCCTTGAGTTCATGACCCACATCGCTTCAAGTCTACGGAAGCAGAAACACAATACCCTTGCTTTAATAGAAAGAAGGTGAAAGGGGGAAGATGTGTTAACTTATCCCATTTAGCCCTGTTTAATGTGGAAAGGGCGTTTGTTGATATGGGCTAGCTTCCAATGATTCTGTATGAGGCTTGCACTCACCCAGACTTGGTCAAGCAGTTCTACTATCACCTTCAGGTGAAGGTGACTTAGAGGATGTGGACAAGGGTAGAGATCTTCGGATCACCAATAGGATGAAAGGGGTTCTGATCTCTTTCAACTGTCAAGAGTTGGCTGATCTCCTAGGCATCTCAAATGATGGTCAGTTGGTTTACTGTGCACCCAAGGAGCCATAGTTTCTGTCTACACAGGTGCGTGCAGAAATAGATAATCAAATTCTTCGGGATGATCGCTGGGAGATGAAAGCAGTCAACCTGCATCCAGAGCCACGAGTCTACTGTAAGATTATCCAACATAATCTTATTCCCCAGGACAGACACTACGAGATGGTTTCACAACTGATTCAGTATCTGCTGTACAATATCTGTACTAGGAAACCTGTCTGCCTCCCATATATTATTCTTCGGACTATGCACAAAGCCACGTTTCTTGACTCGAGAGGTAACTTACCCTATGGGCGGCTGATCTCCACCCTACTCGCTCATCTATAGGTAGAACTAGTAGATGAGAGGATCTTTGAGGACACCTTCTCAGCTGACCTTGATTGGGAGGCCATCCGCAGCATGGGCATGAGAGAGATACAGGTCAGTGATGATGAAAGGAATGTTATGAGACGTCCTCTCATTCGGGTAGCGGCAGCAGATACAGAGGCGACAGCAACAGAGGTAGCAACAGAGGCACAAGAGAGTGATGATGAGGAGGAGGATGATCGGATGTACAGGGATATGGATGCCATCCATCTCCCTTCACCATAGCATTCTATTGGAGCTGTCCCTTTATGCCCACCACCAGATGACATGATGAGGCTGTTATGTAAGATTCGAGAGGCTCAGCATGTGACTGATCAGAGAGTAGGAGAGCGACTATATGCCCAGTGCTCTACAGACCAGTGGGTAGCGGATCTGACGGCTAGTCTCTGAGCGACTCAGACTCAGGTGGCCTAGCTCGCGAGAGTATATGCTGAGGACTATGACAGAGATCGTGAGGCACCTCCTCCTCCAGCACCTCTAGCTCCATGATATCATTTTTTTTCTCATCTATTTTATAGAGTGATTGTCCGAATTGTGGACTGTACTCTGATTCAGATGTACACTTGTCTTATTCTCATTTGGATATATATATATATATATATATATATATATATATATATATATATATATATAATTGGTTGGCATTATTCCCTTTCTTAGTTTATGTCTCATACAACACAGGTGTTTATGGTATGTTCTTATTACAGCTTTAAATTTTTATCCTAACTCAATTCATGACTCACGTAGAAGTAGTTAGGTCAATGGGTAGAACCTGAGATGCTCTGATACCAAGTCGTCACACCTTAATTCTGGTCTAACCAGATTAATTTAATGAACGGCTAATAAACCAACAGTTCAATCAGGATCTCGTATAGGTCGTACCCACCATATCAAACTACACACACATTCCACGGTAATAATCAAAGATAATAAACAAATAAGTTGAAGTCTTACAGATAATGAACTGAGTGTCTAACAATGATAATAAATAATTAATCCGATTATCTGCAAAACTCAAGACGTAAAAGTAAATAATCCATTACATGTTCTAGTAATCAAATATAACTAAACTAATCAAAAATGCACAGGTTGTACTCACATGATGAATCATGCGCATCTTCAACAGCTTCTATGTCCATGGTGGCAACGTATCCATATGTCGGTGCATTCATATATTCTTCAATAGTATGACCTCCATCATCAACTAAAATATTTGATGCCGAAAGGGTAAGCACACATCACAGCTCAGTGAGCAAACAAAACAATGCAACAAACATATGCATGCATTCAGTTCATATCTTTGGTCTAGTTTTTCAGTTTGCAATTTGCTATAAAATGGTTTAGCGCCCCCCGCAACTCTATATACTAGTGTGTGAATCCACCCAATGGATTAAACACCATTGCCGTCCCACATGCACCAACCATGGAATAGAGATAGAGTTAAAGTATCCGGATCAAACACTGCCAACACTTTCCCTGATGACCTACCCATACCGACATGTAAGTTGGCAAGGGCTTGTAAACTAGGCTCGCAACTAACCAATCCTAATGCCAAACAGTGTATCCAAGGCCTCACCCAACATCCCTCAATACGTCCATAGAGATAGAGTTAAGGCCCCCCAGCAGAGTCAGAGATCACACGGTCCGAGACCACCGCCCCTGATGCCCTACGACATAATAGTTCTACTAAGGTAATGGCGATACGACGTTGTATATAGACAAGACTTGAGTAGAATAAAGCTAGAGTCTGGTGACGAGGTCAAAGACCACCATGCCCCATCCTCCCCATGATGCTCCACTCCCATCCAACACACCAACCACACACATAGAATCACATGCCTATGCATGAGTAGTAATAGCAAGAATATTGGATGACATGTGAAATACACATTACGAGCATACACGCATAGAATCAATCATGGCATTAGACTCAATAAAAATAAGGTAATTTGTTATTATCCAATTAGTTTAGGTATTGTTCCCTCACCAGTTAGCAATACTCGATCTCTTTCCAAGCCTTGAAATTCTCTTTGAATTGATTTAGCAATCTAAAAGTTATATGAATTTAAGTTAGGGTTCATATGTAACATGTTACAGTAGTCGAAAATCAAAATAGAGCACTGATATGTGTTTGATTGGTCCTATGGTCTCATACTGTATCGACCTTACTACCTACAGTCGAAACCCTACGGTCGCATATGGTGGGACCGTAGCTGTGACCGTATGATTCCTAAATCTTCCCGAATGCCTATGGTCAATCCTCTGATCAGGCTGGTCATGCTATGGTGGACCGTAGCTACGACGTTGAGATTTTTGGTCACAGACTACATGCAATTCGAGTTCTTCCTGGGTTGAATCCTCTGATCTTCAATTATATTTATTCTAAGATCATCCTATGGCCATCATTAGTAGTTTCTTATCAATCCTAATCATCAAACTCTCTCTTCATGGTTCTCCTTGGGATTTTCTCAAGGAAATCACTTGGATCATAATAGGTTGATATTTCCTATCTTCCATAGAAATCTTATTCTATAGAGTTTACATCTCTAGGGATTAGGTTCATACCTTTGCCTGTGATAGAGAGTCAATCTCTTCTCAGCAAGATCCTCTCCTTAGCCTTTTCTTCTTCTCTTTCTCTTCCTTCTTTTCCCTTTTCTTTCTCTAGGGTTTACTAATGTTCTAAAAAAGTGAAAAAGGACTGAGGGATGTCCTTTATATAGAGAAAAACTCTCCATATAGAGTCCTCTTCCAATTAGGAAAGAAATCCCTTAGTTTAGAAAGGTTTCCAAAACTTGGAGTCTGATCTGGTGTCTCACGATCAATGGCTACAATCGCAGAATCCGTCGATCGTAGGGTCAAAATCATTGATTGTGGGGTCCTAGATTTATGATCTTCATTCTGACCATATGGTCAACCGTACCTACCCAGGTATGCGACCATATGTATACAATTTTGGGTGTTGAGTCGATTTTTATACCTAGTTTGTGATCTATCTTCACACGCTTGCTCCACTTGGTCCAGGAATGATGGGAAGACCTGGCACGACATGGTTAAACCAAGTTAGTGGAGTGAGGGTCTTACAACAGTCTATATATAGTCAAACACTACTATCCTTCTTCTTGACAAATAACACTAGCATTCCCTAAGGCGATATACTTGGTTGGATAAAACCCATGTCTAATAACTCTTGCAATTGAACCTTCAATTCCTTCCACTCCGTAGGAGCTATTCTATAGAGTGCCTTAGACACAGGTGCCAACCCTGGTACAAGTCAATAATGAACTCGATCGCATAATCAAGTGGCAACCTAGGTAAGTTTCCCAAAAATAAGTCAGGGAACTTACGCATCACATCAATATCTTCCTTCTGTAGTGCTTCTTTAGTAATGTCTACCAAAGATACCATATATTTAACTCCTTTCTTTTTAAGGCATCTCTTCTCCTTAGGTGTAGAGAAAATAGGCTTTTGCTTCTTAGGCAATTCTATGCCATCTTTGCTCTTGAATGACCTCTTCTATGCACATAATAGCTTTGTAGAGTGTTGAGACAACCAGTCTGTCCCCAAGATGACGTCAAGGTCTGCATCTTAAGTTGAATTTGGTTGCATCTAAATTCCATCCATCCATACGATTCAGACATTTTTCATAACACTCATCTATCACAACATCTAGTCTAAAAGGGATTGAACTAGCAAAATCTGGTTTAAAGGTCTTAATGGCAAGTCTAATCCCCTTTTTCCTCTTTGTTTTTCAAAGACTATCACCAATAATTTTATATTGTACTCATTAGCTTACATCTCTTTTATTACTGTTGTTCCACCCTGATCTCCCTTTCATACTTCTCGAATTGCATCTTTTTATTTGTTACTCTCTACATATCCCAAGTCTAATTATAAGCATGAGGATATTGTGAGGACAATGGAAAATCGACGTGATCCTCCTCGGGATGGACATGTAGATCCGGTATCGATGAAGATCGATTTGTTCTGTTGGAGTCGCCACCTAGATTAAGGTCTAGGACCTCTAAAAATGTAGCCTCACCCTAAGGTGTATCGATTCTTTGGTCTGCAAGAGATCGGGTAAGTATTCAGGGTACGGTTATGGGAAGGTGTTAGGCACCCAAACCGCCCGATCAATATCGGCCTCCTAAACTTTCCTTAAATTCTAATTTTGACTGTGCTTGGTCAACTGGATGACTAGGGTTCAATGGGGGATGTCCTAAACCAAATTGCTAAATTATTCTAACCTAGGGTTTAGCCAATCATGTTTTAAAGTAAATAAACGAGCAAATGTAATGTACAATATTATATAGTGAACCGAACCAAAGATGGTTCGGTCTTGGACTGAATCTGAGATGTGTAAGACATCTCAAACTGCCTACGTATTCCAATCCTAGAAATCAAGTCCAAAAACGTAGTTCGAAATGGTTTGTGTGATTAAAGATTATGGAAGTGATTTATGCATGTGCTTCAATTAGATTTTTTTGTTCAAGTTGAAGTTTATGCAGGATGTATGGTTGATGGGTGGCTTTGTACCATATTTGGGATTCCCAAATTGCCTACGTATTCTAGGGTTTGCCCTAGAAATCAAGTACGACGTAGTTCAAAATTTGTGAGAGTCGGATTTGGAATGTGTACCAAAATCCTTCCATTTTTGTCAATAGGATCTAGGGATGAGACCTAAATTCCTACCATTTTATTGTTTCCATTTTTGTTAATAGGATCTAGGGATGAGACCTAAATTCCTACCATTTTTATTTGGGATGTGTACCAAATTCTTTTCATTTTTTGTCAATAGGATCTAGGGATGAGACCTAAATTCATACCATTTTTATTTGGGATGTGTACCAAATTCTTTCTATTTTTGTCAATAGGATCTAGGGATGAGACCTAAATTCCTACCATTTTTATTGTTTCCATTTTTAGGTTTCTAGGGTTTCCTATCCCTTTTCATTGTGATTTTCATTTTTTAGGGTTTCATACCCTAATTATTCTCTTTATTCTAGGGTTTATTTTGCCCTAATTATTCTTTCCATTTTTAGGGTTTCACTACCCTAATTGTTCAATTCTTTCCATCTTAGGGTGTATCTTGCCCTAGTTGTTGTACAATGTAAACAATCTAACAAAGCAATGTGAGCTTAAATATAGCAGTGTAAGCATCCAAATATAGCATGTTGGAAATATATTCAAATTTAGCAACACATCAGTCAAAAATGGCAAGTGAGCATGTGAATCAATACAAACATGGTAAGTGTGCACCCAAACATGGCAGTAATATGTGAGCAAGTGTAGTAGACAAATATGGCAATAAGCATGTGTAGCATTCCAATCATGGCAATGTGCTTATTCCAATTATGGCAGTATGACCATTCCAATTATAGTAGTGTATGCATACGAGCATTCGAACATAGCATAGCATCAAATATGGCATGTGAGAAACAACCAAAGCATATGAGAATCAATCAAAACATGATGGAACACATAGCAAGATGACAGCTTTGTCAGGCTGGACCAAAATGGGCACATAGGGCACTGTACTTACTCAAAAAATTCTTAAAAGATATCCCTGGAAAGAAGACTCAGAGGCCAACATTTTGTCTCAAGGAAACTAATCCTAAAAGAGACCATAGGCAGGTCGAAAATATTCCCCAAGTACAGGCAAATACACTGGTCAGGTCTGTTCCATATTTTTGACCAGTTGCACCATAAATTCCAAATAAAATTCTATTCTTAATGAAAATTAAATACAGACATATATCTATGTAGATAACTGTCTGATCTAAAATTTCATTAAGAAAAAAAAGTTAAAACAGTATATTTTCTTTGTGAAAAATGACTCTTTTCAATCATGCAAATCAGCACACATCATGACAGATCTGAAATCAAAGCACTATGTACATAAAAATTGATATCAATTCAAGGAAAAATGGAAAAAATATGAAACTAGTGCCATTGTTTAGAAGACTTTCATGTCTAAAAAGTTCATGTTAAGTGGATTTTCTGATTATGGCCATAAGGCCTTTGTCTAGAGACTTTCCGATGGAGGATTGCATTACATCCGAGAAAAATAGCAATGTCAAAGACAAATTTTTTTGATATATTTCCCCAATTCCAAATGGAACGAAATTTTTAGGGTAGTCTTATATCATATCAGAGAGACTCCCATAAAATTTTGGGCTTCAAAATATTAAAAAAAATACATATTATGTACGTCCTAAGTTTGAACCCTAAATCTGGAATTTTCAGATCAGAAAATCACTTTATGAAATTTACAAAAAACATCAAACATCATTGTATATCAATAAAAATTCATCATTGAATAGCTTAGACAAATTATCATTCATGAAAAATGTTAGACATAGGCATCCTAACATTAACAAGCATGTAATAGAGCATTCATGATTGAGATTTCATGAAAATTAGCCTTTTTCAAGCAAAATTGGCATTCGGGCATTATAACAACCTCTAAATTTGTTTAGAGTACTAACCTTGGGCTCAAATCGAGCGAAACCATTGATGAAGGGTGATTGGGGATTGTATCAATCCCCTTTGAATGTGAATCCTCCTTCTCCTCTCTTCTGCTTCTTTCTCTCTTCTCTTTCTCTCTTTTCTTCTTCTCTTTTCTTTCTTTTCTCTTTTCTCTCTCTTTCTTTCTTCCTCTCTCACATTTTCTCTCTCTCACTCACATTTCTCTCTCTCACCCACGTTCCCCTCTCTCTCTGGTCTGGAAAAGGATCCCTCCTCTCTCCTATTTATAATTTTTCACTCATTTTCTAGAAGATCCTTCTTTCCTTTTCTTCTTTTTTCTAGAAAATCTTTTTTCTCTCCATTTTTTCTTCTTTCCTTTCTTTTCTTCCTTCCCACGTTTTTTCTTCTTCCTTTCTTTCCTTTTTCTCATTCTTCTTCTAGAAAACCCCTTCTCTCTTTCCTTTCTCTCCTTCCTTCTTCTAGAAAAATCCTTCTCTCTTTCCTTTCTTTCCTTTTCTTCTTCATTCTTTTCCTTCCTTTTTTTCTTTTCTCCCTCTCTTTTCTTACACGTTTTCTTTCTAGAAAACGTGAAGGGGAATCTTTTTCCCCCTTTTTTCTTTTCTTTTTTTTTATTTCTCCCTCTTTCCTTTTTTCTTCTCAAGATCTTTTTGGATTATCTCAAAACCCTAAATCCCCTTCTCTTTCACGTTTTCTCTCTCCCCTCTTTCCTTTTTCTTCTCAAGATCTTTTTGGATTATCTCAAAACCCTAAATCCCCTTCTCTTTCACGTTTTCTCTCTCCCCTCTTTCCTTTTTTCTTCTCAAGATCTTTTTGGATTATCTCAAAACCCTAAATCCCCTTCTCTTTCACGTTTTCTCTCTCCCCTCTTTCATATTTCTTCTCAAAATCTTTTGGATTATCACTTACATATAATAATATATATTATATACATATATACACATATATTTTATAACATACATATATATATATATATATATATATATATATATATATATATATATATATATATATATATATAATATATATAATATATATAAATACTATGCACATGAATGAACTGGTTCGAAACGGGTTGAGACTGACTTAGGTTGACTGAGTTAAACTGATATGGGTTGAGCTAGGTTGGACCAAAACTGCCTGGAACTGAGTTGGCTGGATTAATTGGAATTAACTAGGTTTTCTCTCCTTGTCATTTCATGGGTCATTTTCGCTGTCATCCCGCATGGAATTTTCCGATGGCCTCTATTCCAAATTTTTTTTGCGTTCATTTTGTAGAACATTAAAAATGAGGAATATAGGAACTGGAATCACCTGAATCCGATGTAGAACGGAAAAGATATGCAGCTTTGAAGTTCTGATGATAATTTTGCATGCAAGCTTGCATGGGACCCACTGGTGACTTCTACCCGGGATTTTTTTACGTCCACTTTGTAGAACATCATGAATGAAGAATAATGGTCTTGGAATCATCTGAATCCGATGTCGGATGATCAAGATATGATGATTTGAAATTAAAACAATCCAACTTAGGATAATTTGCATGAAGGCCCCTAGGATTATTTATAATAATTTTATAAACCTCCCTCATATGTATCATCTGACTAAAATGGTCATATCTTCTTCATTTGATATCAGAATTGAGCAATTCTGGTCTCATTTCGAAGATAATTCTATGACCTATGCATCCATGCAAAATTATAACCCATGACCTTGCTGTGGACCCATTGAAAACTTCTTCAAATTCACAGACCCATTGAAAACTTCCTCAAATTCACAGTCAAGAATCCAAACTTTCGATCACCTTTCTTCCTTTTGTTGTCCACACACCAGCAGGACTTTGTTAAGCTGGGATAGCAAAAATGGGGTGCTTACAGATATATGTTTATAATTTCATTAATTCCGCCAAACTCTCTTGGTCTTTACTTAATCATCTTACTTGACATTGAGCATAACATAGTATTACTTGTACTAATCTGAATACTATCATCGTCACCCTTCTTAAGTCCATCCTTGTATCCACACTTAGGTGTTCTTTTGAAAATATGTTGCCTTGTCAAAATTCAAACCGATATAGCAATCTTTAACTCTGGTCGAGCACTATTTACTATTTACTAGCTGCTCTTGGTAGTTCTCACTTCTTACTCATGCATTTTTTTACAGACCAGGACTCAAATCCATCCATCTAGCAATCTCAAAATAGATCATTTATTACTTCATTTAAGGTTTCTTGGCTATTCAATCATCTTTCCTCCAATAATTCCCTTATTAACTAAACATCTTTATCAACGAAGATTGGGGAATGTACGAATCTGAATATTTTTTTAGAAGCGATTTATTTCTTTCTTTCAAATTCATTATGATGATGAACTTTTGTTATCTAGTGAACCTAGATTTAAAGGATCAGGAGTAAATATATGGTAACCTAACCGACATCCAGAGGTCATTAGGTTGCACGATGGTCCAAATACATAAAAATAAAGGTTCCACAGCTCTTAGCCTCAAGGTTATATGTTCAATAGAGTATATAATGCCATTAGTCAAGGCACTACATGTCACACCCCAATTCTGCACCAACAAGAATGGTGTGATGAACCATCAATGATCCAACAGTTCAACCAAGATCTCGAGTAGGCTGTGTCCTTTTGCTTAAACGATACACACTACAACCATAATCAGAGTAAATAAACAATAGCAGAAGTCTTTAATAGTAATGAACTGAGTATCTAACAATGATATCATAAGTAAAATATCCAATTATCTCAAATAACTGAAGACATAAAATAAAATAATTTAATCAATTACATCTTCAGAATAATCCAACAAATAAATCTAATCAAAGACACATGAGTTGCACTCGTACGACCATTCATGTGACTCCGTCATAGCTTCTGCATCCATCGTCGCAACATGCCCGTACATTGGAGAATTCATATAATCTTCTACTGTAGGACCTGCATCATCAACTAAAAATATTCGACGTCGAAAGGGTGAGCACACATCATTGCTCAGTGAGCAAACAAAACAATGCAACAACCATATGCATGCATTCAATTCATATCTTTGGTCTGGTTCATAAGTTTGCAATGTGCAATAGAAAGGATTGGCGGCCGCCGTACCTCTATACACGAGTGTGTGAAGCCGCCTAATGGATCAAACACCATTGCCATCCCACATGCACCCATCATGGAATAGAGATAGAGCTAAAGTACCCAGGTCAAACACCGCATGACACTTTCCCTGATGCCCTACCCATACCAACACGTAAGCCCCTATTGGCGAGGGCTTACAAACTGGGCTCGCAACTAAAAATTCCTAATGTCAAACAGTGTATCCAAGGCCTCACCTCAGCATCCCTCAATACGTCCATAGAGATAGAGCTAAGGCCCCCAGTAGGGTCAGAGACTACACGGTCCGAGACCACCTCCCCTGATGCCATACGACGTAATAGTTCTGCTAAGATAATGGCGATACGACGATGTCAATGGACAAGACTTGAGTAAAGATAGAGCTAGAGTCTGGTGACCAGGATGTACTACAGTGTCACGTCCTCCCCCTGATGCCCCACTAGCATCAAGTACACTAACCACACAAACATTCACATGCCTATTCCTAGCATCGTCATCAACATCATATTATAAATAAACGGAATTAAATATGCATGAACAGTAATAACAGAAATATTGGATGACATGTGAAATACACAATATATGCATACAAGCATAAAATCATTCATGGCATTGGATTCAATAAATAAAAATAGTTTATTATTAGCCAATTAGTTTAGGTCTTGTTCCCTCACCTTTGGTTGATAGTAGATCCTTGTTCAAGCTTTGTAATTCACTCTTAGACCACTTGGAAACCTAACAAATTTATAGATTTTAAATTAAAATTTATTTCCATCAGTTTAAACCAACATAAACTAAGGGGTCGTAGGTGTGGCAGCACCTGTGGTCTCAGTTTCTGCGACCACAGGGTGTGTGGTCGCAAGGTGTGGTCGCATATCCTGCGACCACACATGCAACCTCACCCTCCCTTAAAACTTTCTGAGGGCATGTGGTCGCAAGGTGTGGTCGCATATCCTGCGACCACACATGCGACCACACCCTCCCTGGAAACTTCCCGAGGGTGTGTGGTCGAATATGTGTGTCTTGTGTGATCGCACATTATGCGACCACACGTGTGATGATCGACTTTTTCATCCTCAACTCCATTCCTTCATGTTTACATCCCTTGGCTTATCATCATGGTCCTTCCTATGATTGTTCTATGGCTCAAAACTATTGTTTTATATACAATCCATTGTCCACATAATTCTTTCCATGGATTCTCTTGGAACTTGTCCATGGATTGATGATTGGGATCTTATTTAAATCCTATCTCTTTCATGAACTATTCTAGGCTTTCAATTGACATGGGGAATGTAAAACCCGCACGCCATGAAACCGGTCTAACCTTACATTTTGTGTTGTGACCAGTCTACATATCATGGTCGAGCCAAGTGGACCAAGTACGTGAAGAAACCCAAGACCCAATATGAAATTTAACTCAAAAATAGTCAAAATGAGGGTAGGTCGCATGCCTAAATAGGTAAGGTCGACCCCACCTCAACAGAAGTCCAACCCATGACTTTTTGGTCGTGGGGTCACATGTTTAAAAACATAGGGTCTCGGATTATGTGACTCTACATCCAACCCTACATGCAACCCTATACCCTAGGGTCTCACGTTTTAAAAAACAAAGGGTCTCAGTACATCCAACGCTACGTCTGACCCTACGAAAATAGCACAAACTAAAAATTAAGAAACTTTCCTAATTCGAAGGGGGTCTTTCCTAAACTCATTGGGGGTTATTATGGAGGGTTTTTCTCTATAAATAGGGCATCCCTAAGCCTCTTTCACTCCTTTAAAACCCTAATTGAAAGTGAAAGCAAGAGAAAGAGAAGGAAGAGAAGAAGAGAAGGAAACTTGAAGAATAAGACTAAGGAAGAGGAGGAAGCTCAGAGAAACCTCTGAATAAAAGTATGAACCTAATTCCTTACCTGAATAAGAGATTCTAGAATAGTTATGAAGAACATAGGATTAGGAGAAACCCAAATCATCCATCCATGGAAAGTTTCAAGAGATTCTATGAAGGAAATCATTATGGACTATGAATAGTGTATAAATTATAGTTTTGAGCCATAGAACAATCATAGAATGGACCATGAAAGTAAGCCAAAGGATCCAAACATGAAAGAATGGACTTTAGAATGAAAGGTCAACTCAGAATACGTGTGGTCACACGTAGGGTCGAATGATATCAGACCCTACAAGACCACAGGATCGACCACATGCCCTCGGGAAGTCCCAGGGAGGGTGTGGTCGCACGTAGGGTCGATTGGTATCCGACCCCATGTCCGACCCTACACCCTAGGGTCGCAGAAACTACTACCCTAGGTGCGACCCTACCCTGCGACCCTACCCTGCGACCCAACAGTTTATGTTAGTCTAAATTTAATGAAATTAATTCTAATTAAAATCTATTGACTTGTTAGGTCTTTCTAGTGATTTGAAAGTGATTCATAAAGCTTGAACGAGGATTTACGCTCAATCAAAGGTGAGGGAACAAGACCTAAACTAATTGGCTAATAATAAACTGTTTTCATTTATTGAGTCCAATACCATGTATGATTCTATGATTGTATGATTGTAATGTGCATATCACATGTCATCTACTATTCCTATTATTACTGTTCATGCATATTTAATTCAGCTTATTTATAACATGATGATGATTATGATGCTAGGAATAGGCATGTGAATGTATGTGTGTGGTTAGTGTGCTTGATGCGAGTGGAGCATCAGGGGGAGGACGTGACACTGTGGTTCACCCTAGTCACCAGACTCTAGCTCTATCTCTACTCAAGTCTAGTCCACTAACATCGTCGTATCGCCATTACCTTAGCAGAACTATTACATCATAGGGCATCAGGGGAGGTGGTATCGGACCGTGTAGTCTTTGACTCTGTCGGGGGGCCTTAGCTCTATCTCTATGGACGTATTGAGGGAAGCTGGGGTGAGGCCTCGGATACACTATTTGACATTAGGATTGGTTAGTTGTGAGCCCAGTTTGCAAGCCATCGTCAACAGGGGCTTACGTATTGGTATGGGTAGAGCATCATGGGAAGTGTGATGCGGTGCGGTCCTAAGCACTTTAGCTCTATCTCTATTCCATGGTGGGGTGGATGTGGACGACAATGGTGTTTGATCCGTTGGGTGGGCTTACACACCCTGTGTAAAGAGGTGAGGCGGCCACCGAACCTTTCTATTGCATATTATAAACTTATGAACCAGACCAAAGATATGAATTGAATGCATGCATACATTTTATTGCATTGTTTTGTGTACTCACTGAGCTCAAGTTGGAGAGCTAACCCTCATGCATGAAATTATTTTTAGTTTCTGATGTTGCAGGTATTACGATTGAAGATTTTGTCAACACGCCAACTTATGAATAGGTAGCGACTATGATGAGCAAGCTGTGGAGGACTATTGTGATTAGTTAAGCGAGCGTTCAACTATGAATACGCTTAGTGTTTAACTTTCATATTTGGATATTTGTAATATGTATTAAATTATGTTTTGGTTACTTAGAGATAAATGGAATATTAATTATTTATCATGATTAGACCTTAGTTCATTATCTGTAAGACTTCCGCTATTTACTTTATTATCTTTGATTAATGTGGAATGTGTTTTGGTTTAATAAAAATGGGGATAGCCTATATGAGATCCTAGTTAAACAATTGGTTTATTAACGGTTCATCACACCATTCTAGATAGTACCGAATTGGGGTGTGACAGGGAATGTTCCATACCTTAAACTTGTTGAAGATTCAAAGGTTTTCTCTGAATATTCCCTTCTTACTCTTCCTCTTCAATTCTCCTTCTCTTCCTTCTCTTCTCTTTCTCTCACTTTTAGTTTGAGTTCTAAAAGGGTGAAAGACGCTAAGGGACATCCTATTTATAGAGGAAAACACTCCATAATAAGCCCTACTGAGTTTAGGAAAGAACCACTTTCGGATTAGGAAGGTTTCCTAAACTCGGTTCTGTTTGGAATTCGTATGGTCGAAGGTGGGGTTACAGAACCCGTCGACCACACCCTCTGAAACATTTGACCACACAACCTAAATTCCTGTGGTTGCATTATTTTGAGGTGTGGTCGATCACACCTGTTTTGGTATGCAACCACACGCTCATAATTGACTATTTTTGGGTTATATTTCATACCTGGTCTTGTGGTTTCTTTATGCACTTGGTCCACTTGGCCCGACCATGATAAGAAGACCTAATACAAGGTGGTAAGACCGGTTAGTTCGATACGGGTCTTACAACTCTCCCCTCTTATTAGAAATTTTATCCTCAAAAGTTGCACATACCTTCCAAGTCAAAAAGGTGAGGATATTGCTTTCACATAGCATTCTCTTTTTTCCATGTGATCTCTTTTATATCTTGGCTCCTCTAAGTAACCTTAACATAATAAATATTACGATTCATAGACGTTGAACCTTTCGACTGGTGATTTTAGTTGGTGCTACTTCGAATGTCAAATCATCAGTTAGACCTGATAGATCCACTGTTATATCGTGTATGGGATCTCTGACGTACTTCTTCAATAATGAGATATGAAATACATCATACACACTTGACATAGATGGAGGTAGTGCTAACTGATACGCCACTTTCCCATGTTTAGCTAGAATCTCATATGGCCCAACATATCTTGGACTTAGCTTCCCTTTCTGTCCGAATCATTTTAAGCCTCACATAGGTGATACTTTCAAAAATACCTTATCACCTACAATGAATTCAAGGTCTCGAAGTTGAGTATCTGCATACTGTTTCTGCCTGTTTTGAGCTGTTCTAACTCTTTCCTTGATAATGTCGACTACTCGACAAGTCTCTTCAATAAATTCTGGTCCAACAATACTTCGTTCACCAACTTCATTCCAAAATAAAGAAGTTCGACACTTCCTACCATATAGTGCTTCATAGGGTGACATCTGTATAGTAGCCTGATAACTGTTGTTATAGGCGAACTCGATCAATGGTAGTTTCTCATCCCATGATCCTTTGAAATCAATAACACAGGCTCGAAGCATGTCTTCTAAAATCAGAATGGTACACTCCGACTGTCCGTCTGTCTGAGGATGGAATGCAGTATTGAATTTCAACATTGTACCCATAGCCTTCTGTAATCCTTCTCAAAACTTTGAGGTAAAGCATGGGTCTCTATCGGACACAATGCTTTCAGGTACACCATGTAATCTGACAATATTATCCTGATATAGCTTGGCTAACCTCTCTAGGGTATACTGTGGTCGTATAGCTATGAAGCGAGCTGTCTTAGTCAGACGTTCTACATTCACCCAAACCACGTTAACTACTCGGGGAGTCAATGGTAACCTGATGACGAAGTCTATAGTGATGCAGTCCCATTTCCTTGCCGGTTCTGGCAGTGGCTGCAATAATCCTGCAGGTCTTTGTCGTTCAGCCTTTACCCTCTGACAATTTAGGCATTGAGACATAAATTTAGCTACATCTGCTTTCATTCCTCTCCACCAATATAATTTCTTCAGATCATGATACATCTTCGTACTTTCAGGATGCACTGAATAAGCGGTGGTGTGAGCTTCCTTCATTAGTCTGTGTCTAATATCCAAGTTTTTAGTTTCAGGAACACATACTCTTCCTTTGTTTTTTAGTACTTTTTCAACGTCCAAGGTGAACTCAAGAATAGTCCTACCTTTATCGATGTCTTCTTGTACCGTTCTTAGATAAGGGTCTGATCTAATAGCGGCTTTCACTTCATCTAATATCTCAGGTATAATCTTCAATGTTGCGAACATATTTAAAAACTGATGAATAAACCCTTGGTTGGTTGATCCACCTGGTGCATCTATCATGAACTGCTTATTACCATGATTGAATATTTTTTCTGTAGCACACATTGCCGTAGTCGTGTTGACCTCTCCTTGGGATTTTATCATTGCTTTCCTGCTTAGCGCATCAGCAACTACATTAGCCTTCCCTGGATGATACTGGATATCGCAATCATAATCCTTCAATAATTCCCGCCATCTTCTTTGTCTCATGTTCAACTCCTTTTGATTAAAAAGATAAGTGAGACTCTTATGATCTGATTTAATCTGAAATTTCTCTCCATACAAATAATGTCTCCATATCTTGACAGTTTGTACTACTGCTGCTAATTCCAAGTCATGAGTGGGATAGTTCTTTTCATGTGTCTTCAGTTGTCTTTAGGCATATGCAACTACTTATTCTCCTTGCATAAGCACACATCCTAAACCCAACCCAGACGCATCAGTGTACAAGGTAAATGGTTGACCTAGAATTGGAATAGTCAAAATGGGAGCTGATATCAATCTAGCCTTCAATGTTTGAAAACCTTCTTCACATTTTTTGGTCCAAACAAATTTTTCTCCTTTCTTAGTTAAACTGGTGAGAGGTACGGCGATTCTAGAGTAATCTTCCACGAATCGTAGGTAATACCCAGCTAAACCTAGAAAATTTCTGGTTTTTGCAACACTCTTAGGTGCTTCCCATTTCACAATGGCTTCAATCTTGCTAGGATCCACTTTAATTCCTTCAGCGGATACAACATGGCCTAAGAAAGTGACATCATTTAGCCAAAACTCACACTTTGTAAATTTGGCATAAAGCTTCTCTTTTCTTAGTCGTTGCAGAGCGGCTCTTAGATTCATGACTTGAGTTTCTTGTCCTTGGAGTAGACCAATATATCATCAATAAACACAATGACTGACGTATCCAACATATCATGGAATACCCGATTCATGTGTTCCATAAAAGTTACGGGTGCGTTAGTTAATCCAAAAGACAAGACTAAAAATTCATAATGACCATATCTTGTTTCCTTAATCTTCAGCTGATGGTATCCTGATTGAAGATCAATCTTGGAGAACACCTTGGCACCTTGCAACTGATCGAACAAGTCATCGATCCGAGGCAACGGGTACCGATTCTTGATTATAAGCTTATTCAATTCTCGATAGTCTATACACAGTCGAACACTACCGTCCTTCTTCTTTACAAACAATATCGACGCTCCCCATGGTGATATGCTGGGTCTAATATAACCCTTGTCCAGTAATTCCTATAACTGTACCTTCAGTTCCTTCAGTTCAGTAGGAGTCATTCGATAGGGTGCTTTAGATACTGGTGCGGCTCCGGGTATAAGATCTATAACGAACTCTGTTGCTCGGTTGGGTGGTAGTCCTGGTAGTTCCTCAGAAAATACATCTGGAAAGTCACGCACAACATCAATATCTTTCATTCATGGTGCTTCCTTGGTGAGATCAACCACGGATACTAGATACCCAACTCCTACTTTCTCAAGGCATTTTCTAGCCTTTAATGCAGAGAGGATGAGTTTTCATTTACGGGGAAGTTTGGTTCCCGTAAAACTAAACTCTACTCCTTCCTTGTCTTTAAATGTCAATTTCTTTTCTGCACATAATAGGTTTGAAGAATGCCGAGCTAACCAATCCATTCCTAAGATAACGTCAAAGTCTGCCATCTCAAGTTGAATTAAGGCTACATCCAAAATCTTCTCACCAATAAGAACTGGACATGGTCCATAACCTTTTTCTAATTCCACTTCTAATCCCATAGGCGATCGTACAAGCAATTTGTAGTCTAAAGATCTAAGGGGTAGATTTAGCTTCTTTTCAAATGACAAAGATATAAAAGAATGAGTAGCTCCAGAATCAATGAGTACTCTGGCGGGTATGTCATTAATAGGTACAATACCTGTGATTTGTTTTAATTTAGTCTTCACGCTCGCACAAGGTAATACAAAATGAAAGGTTCAGGTCATACCTGTGACCACATCGGGCGATGCGGTAGCATCCTCAGATCTAACTGCATAATCCTTTCCTTGCTGTAGCCGCTTCCTAGGCTTAGGACATTTCCTTGAATAATGTCCCATTTGATTACAATTATAGCATTTTACTCCTGCACTATTTTTCTTCTGTTGAGGTTGGAATGTTGGAGTAGTCTTGGTTGTAGCATTAAAACCTTGAGTACGGAAGGGTTTAAATGTCTTTGTGTTCCCTCCGTTATATGAATTTCCATTTGGCCTTTTGATACCTCTATTCTGAGCAAAGTAGCTCTCCCTCTGGCTTGATTCTAGCACTGGAGCAATCTGTACGGCTTCATTATAAACTTTCTTTTCTAGACCCAAAACATGCTCCCGAATGCTTCCCCTAAGTCCCATGACAAACCTTCCGGTTTTGGTATTTTCCTCCAGCATGCTAGAGGGAGCAAAGAAAAAAGCTCTTCATAACGTTGTTGATATGCATACATGGTCATCTGTCCCTGATACAAACTCAGGAACTCTCTTTCTATAGCATCTCTGAAACTTCTGGGAAAATATTTCTCGAAGAATGCCTCTTTATAGATAGTCCAAGTCAATTGGGCGTGCTTCGTTAATAGATAACTCCGAGTAAACTTCCACTAGTGGTGTGCATCACTTTTCAACATAAATATTGCACACAGTACTTTTTCTTCCTCATTAATAGTCATCATCATAAAGTTCCTTTCCATTTCATTGATCCATTGGGCTGGCTACAAAAGATCCGTTGGCTTACCATTACATTCTTTAGGCTTCATTTTCAGAAAACGCTCGATCAGTCGAGAATGATCCAACTGATACTGAGCAAAGGCTCTATATATAGGTGGTTGATACTGGTAACTGCCTTGGGCTACCTCAGGGTTTTGTACTAGAGCTTGTACAATTGGCGTTTGAGGTGGTTGATGTACCGTGTTGCTACCCCCTGGTGCGGTGCTAGCTTGTCTAGCTGGTATAGGTATAGTATGTGCAGCTGCAAAAGCCATTCCCATAGCAGCTTGCATATTGACTTGTACTTTCTGTATTTGCTACAGCTATTGTGCTAGGTTCATTACTACTATAGCCAAATCTATAGGTGGGGCTGGCAAGTTTATTGGATTAGCCTGGTCATTGGCTCCTAGTCTTGCCACATTCTGATTCTCTTGTCCTTCAGGATTTTCATGGCCATCTTCCTCCATAGGTGGTGGTAGTGGAATTGAGTTACGTCCTCACTTGGTTACTCTTCGACCAGCCATTTCCTGTTTCCAGTGGTAGTAGTGTCTGAAAAATCATAGAACATGTGAGGCAACATAATATACGTCATTCTCATGTCAAAATCCAATTAATCATTGTAAAATTTCAAATATCCAAGTTATTCAGTCAAAATATAGCATTTTCCATCGTGGGGTCGATGGTGGGGTCGCAATATATGCGACCACAGGGTATGCGACCTTACAAAACCCTGTTAGCTCACCGAGAGCCTGTAGTCGATCGTGTGGTCACAATATGTGCGACCACAGGGTCCGACCACACTAAGTCTATCAGCTCACCGAGAGCCTGTAGTCGATCGTGTGGTCGCAATATGTGCGACCACAAGGTCCGACCACACGAAGTCTGTCAGCTCACCGAGAGCCTGTGGTCGATCATGGGGTCAGTCGTGTGGTCGCATATTTGGTCAAATTTTGCAACCATACGACCCCAAATCAGGTTTTTAAACCTGATTTTTGGAGTCATTCCCCACTTTCTCTTTTGCTTTCAACTCAACTTGCTTCCACTGAGTTGCTACAGTACCGACCACTCAGGTTTGGTGATTCTTTCTTCCATTCACGACCTCCGCTCCGTTCCTTCAGGTATGTTCTTTACTGGTCCTCATTTTTAAGCTTTCAAAACTAGGTTTTTCTCCATTTATAGCGTTTTCTTCAAATTAAAATTTTTTTAACCATAAAAATTTGATTTTTATTGGGGGATTTTGCTATTGCCCATCCAATGGATGAAAGCCCTCAAGAAAATTTGAGTTTCATAGGTTAGTTTTTGAGAAAATTGAATTTTTCCATTTTTGACCTAATTTTCAGGATTTTTCCAAATTGTTGAAATTTCTTCAAATTCTATCTTCCTAGTTTAAATTTCCAACTGTATGAGCCTTGTAGGATGGTTTGGAACATATGTAAGTCCTCATGTCCAACGGTTTGGGTGAAAAGTGAGGCTTTTGGCCAAATCATGCCGTTATAATGCCAAAATTTTGAGTTTTTCTCTATAACTAATATCTTGCTTGTTGGTCTATGTCTTTGCAGATAACATGACCCGTACCAAGGTCCCCAGAGTTCATGATCCTCTTCGCTTCCGGTTTAATGAAGCAGAGACTCAGTATGCTCATTATGAGCATAAAAAGGTGGAAGGGGGTCATTGTGTAAACCTGACTAATTTAGCCTTGTTTAATGTAGAGGGTGCCTTTGGTGATATGGGTTGGCTCCCTGTGATCTTGTATGAGGGTTACACCTGTCCTGTACTAGTGAAGCAGTTTTATTGCAATCTTCAGGTAGAGGGTGACCCAAATGATACAGACAGGGGTAGAGAGCTTAGGATCACTAGTTATGTTAAAGGGGTGGAGATTTCCTTTAACTGTCAAGAGTTGGCTGATCTCCGGGGTATATCAAACGATGGCCTCTTAGTATACTATGCACCCAAGGAACCCCAGTTCTTATCTATGATGATGCATGCAGAGATTGACCTCCAGCTTCTTAGGGATGATCGCTGGGAGATGAAGGCAATCCACCTTCGGTCGGAACCTCGGGTGTACTGCAAGATTATTCAACACAACCTGATTTCTCAGAGTGGGAACTATGAGAAGGTTTCCCAGTTGACCCAGTATCTCCTATACTGCACCTGCACTAGACAACCCGTCTGCCTTCCATACATTATCATCAGGACGATGTGTCGTGCTACGATGCCTGGTCAGATGGGCAACCTACCCTATGGGCGTTTGATCACTACCCTGCTCACTCTCCTGGATGTTGACTTAGTTGATGAGAGGATTCATGAGGACACCTTCTCGACTGACCTTGACTGGGAGGCCATATGCAAGATGGGGATGCGTGATGCGCAGGTCAGTGACGAGGAGAGGAAGGCTATGGTCCGTGCCCGTACTCAGGTAGAGATAGCAGACATTGAGGCGGCAGCAGCAGCAACAGCAGGGGTCCATGGGGGTGATGCTAAGGATGATGATCGTATGTACATGGATGTGGACGCCATACCTCCTCCATCACCACCGCATTCCACTGGAGCTGGCCCTTTTTGGATTCCTTCCCACTCAGCTGGTCCTTCGCACCCACCACCAGATGACGTGATGGGGCTGCTGCGTGAGATTCGGGAGGCCCAGCGTGCTACTGATCAGCGGGTGACAGATCTAGCAACTAGTCTCCAGGTGACCCAGACTCAGATAGCCTGGCTTACGAGGGTGTATGCTGAGGATTATGATCAAGATCGTGAGGCACCTCCTCCTCCAGCACCTCCAGCTCCATGGTGTATATTTTCTTTTTTTTCCTTGTACTACAGAGTAACTGTCCGGATTGTGGACCGTACACTGATTTGGATATATATATATATATATATATATATATATATATATATATATATATATATATATATATATATATATATATATATATATATATATATATATATATATATATTGTTTTTGTTCGATGTATATATATGAAACTTGTTTCTCATCTTAATAGTGCATTATTCTCTTTCTTAAATTTTGTCTCATACAACACAGGTGCTTATAGTGTGTTCTTATTAAAGCTTTTAAATTTTATCCTAACTCAGTTCACAAACTTTTGTGGGAGTATACCGGTTTAATAGATAGGGCCCGAGAGCTCTAATACCAAGTTATCACACCCCAATTCTACACCAACTAGAATGGTGTGATGAACCGTCTATGATCCAACGGTTCAACCAGGATCTCGAATAGGCTATGTCCTTTTGCTTAAACCATATACATCCACAACCATAATCAGAGTAAATAAACAGTAGTGGAAGTCTTTAATATTAATCAACTGGGTATCTAACAGTGATATCATAAATAAAATATCCAATTATCTTAAATAATTGAAGACATAAAATAAAATAATTTAATCAATTACATCTTTTGAATAATCCAACAAATAAATCTAATCAAAGACACATGAGTTGCACTCGCACGACGATTCATGCGACTCCATCATAGCTTCTACATAGATCGCCGTAACATGCCCGTACATTGGAGCATTCATATAATCTTCTCCTGTAGGACCTGCATCATCAACTAAAAATATTCGACGTCGAAAGGGTGAGCACACATCATGGCTCAGTGAGCAAACAAAACAATGCAACAACCATATGCATGCATTCAATTCATATCTTTGATCTGGTTCATAAGTTTGTAATGTGCAATAGAAAGGATTGGTGGCCGTCGCACCTTTATACACGAGTGTGTGAAGCCACCCAATGGATCAAACACCATTGCCGTCCCACATTCACCCATCATGGAATAGAGATAGAGCTAAAGTGCCCGGATCAAACACCGCATGACACTTCCCCTGATGCCCTACCCATACCAATACATAAACCCCTATTGGCAAGGGCTTGCAAACTGGGCTCGCAACTAACCAATCCTAATGTCAAACAGTGTATCCAAGGCCTCACCCCAGCATCCCTCAATATGTCCATAGAGATAGAGCTAAGGCCCCCCGATAGAGTCAGAGACTACACGGTCCAAGACCACCTCCCCTGATGCCCTACGACATAATAGTTTTACTAAGGTAATGGTGATACAACGATGTCAGTGGACAAGACTTGAGTAGAGATAGAGCAAGAGTCTGGTGACCAGGATGAACCACAGTGTCACGTCCTCCCCCTGATGCCCCACTCGCATCAAGTACACTAACTACACACAAACATTCACATGCCTATTCCTAGCATCATCATCAACATCATATTATAAATAAACGTAATTAAATATGCATGAACAGTAATAACAGGAATATTGGTTGACATGTGAAATGCACAATACACACATACAATCATAGAAACATTCAAGGCATTGGACTCAATAAATAAAAATAATTTATTATTAGCCAATTAGTTTAGGTCTTGTTCCCTCACCTTTGGTTGAAAGTAGATCCTTGTTCAAGCTTTGTAATTCACTCTTAGACCACTTGGAAACTTAACAAATTTATAGATTTTAAATTAAAATTTATTTCCATCAATTTAAACCTTCAGAAATTGAAGGGTCACAGGTGTGGTAGCACCTGTGGTCTCAGTTTCTGCGACCACAGGGTGTGTGGTAACAAGGTGTGGTAGCATATCCTGCGACCACACATGCGACCTCACCCTCCCTGGAAACTTTCTGAGGGCATGTGGTCACAAGGTGTGGTCGCATATCCTGCGACCACACATGCGACCACACTCTCCCTGGAAACTTCCCAAGGGTGTGTGGTCAAATATGTGTGTCTCGTGTGATCGCACATTATACGACCACGCATGCGACCACAAGTGTGTTGATCGAATTTTTCATCCTCAACTCCATTCCTTCATGTTTAGATCCCTTGGCTTATCATAATGGTCCTTCCTATGATTTTCTATGGCTCAAAACTATTATTTTATACACAATCCATTGTACACATAATTCTTTCCATGGATTCTCTTGGAACTTGTCCATGGATTGATGATTGGGATCTTATTTAAATCCTATCTCTTTCATGAACTATTCTAGGCTTTCAATTGACATGGGGAATATTCCATATCTTAAACTTGTTGAAGATTCAAAGGTCTTCTTTGAATTTCCCCTTCTTAGTCTTCCTCTTCAATTCTCCTTCTCTTCCTTCTCTTTTCTTTCTCTTACTTTCAGTTTGAGTTTTAAAAAGGTGAAAGAGGCTAAGGGACGTCCTATTTATAGAGGAAAACCCTCCATAATAAGCCCTACTGAGTTTAGGAAAGAACCTCTTTCGGATTAGGAAGGTTTCCTAAACTCGGTTCTGTCTGGAATCTGTGTGGTCAGAGGTAGGGTTGCAGAACCCGTCAACCACACCCTCTAAAACATGCGACCACACGACCTAAATTCTTGTGGTTGCATTATATTGAGGTGTGGTCGATCACACCTGTTTAGGTATGCGACCACACACTCATAATTGACTGTTTTTGGGTTAAATTTCATACCTGGTCTTGTGGTTTCTTCATGCACTTGGTCCACTTGGCCCGACCATGATAGGAAGACCTGATACAAGGTGGTGGGACCGGTTAGTTCGATACGGGTCTTACACTACAGGAATAAATCTGTTGAAAGTTTTGATACATCAATAACTCAGGTATAACTCAGAAAGATATACATTGAAAATGATTAAACCTTTAACTGTTTATTCAGTTCATATCTCCATTCATGTTGTCGATCATGGGAGTAGCTTAAATTGGTAGAATCAGGGCCAATTCTAAGGAAACAATATCTATAACTCCAATTGACAGGTTAAATCGAGAAGGTATCCTATCAAGGCACGATAATTTAGAATCAGGTATGTGCATCCTCTATAATCATAAGGGTAAGTCAACGATGCACCGCATCCTATATACACCTGTCTAGATATATTGCCACAATAGATTCAATCCCTTACTGAAAATGTTCGAGGCTTCATCTTCAGGAAACATTCCTCAACCCTGGTCAGATCATTCTACCCTGATGCCGCTATCCCATACATCGGTGGGTGATAAGGATAACCACCTTTGTACACTGCTTGTTATGCACTAAGATTCTACACTGGGGTATGTGTTACTGGGACGTGTTGTATGGTAGGCACTGTGTTATGGCTAACAGGGGCTGGTGATATAGTGTTGCTACAAACTAGTATCATACATGGTTTGACCTGGAGGTGTTGGTATAGCATTGGTCACTTGGGTAGTGATTCCCATAGCAACTTGCATAGCCGGTATCATCTGTTGTTGCTTTTTCATTTTACCTAGTCATGTTCGTTAAAACCTTGGTCAAGGTGCTTAATAGTCCAGTTAGATTGGCTGGAGTAGCCTAGTTGTTTATCTTTTTTATTTGCTCTAGTCTGATTATCATTATTTGACAACTGCTCAGATGGGTTCCCATTACCCTTTCTCGACCCAGATAATGGTGGGGTTAGGTTGCGACCTCTTTTTAATGATCAGAGAGCGTCCGATCAGTGTATGGTGGATCTCACTCCGAGTCTCCACGTCACCCAAGAGTATCGCTTTATTTTTTTTTAGTTACTCTTATTTTTTATGTATGACCATTGTTCTCCTATCTCTATTGGATTTGGCCCGAGATCTTTCCCTTTACCTCTGTAGGGATTTAGGCGTTACTGTCCAATTTTTTTCTTCCTCTTTCATACATTGAGTTCCACATCTTGTGAGTATCCACTCAGTATTCTAATTGTTTTCGCTTTATAGATTCTCCCTTCTTGCTACTGTATATATTCTTTGTATACTCAGGCAATTGTCTGATTTATAGATCGTACCCTATGTTATTTGTTTATCAAGATACATATAGATTTTCTTTTTTTTTTTATGTCTGTATATACATATGATTCCACCTTTTATATGTACATTATTGTCTTGTTTAAATTTTGTCTCAACCAATATAGGTGTTTATAGTGTGTTTGTATTAAAGCTTTTAAGTTTATCTTAACTCAGTTCATAGACATAATCGTAAATGTATTCGGGTTTGATTGGTAAAGCCTCAGTGCTCTAATACCAAGCTGTCACATCCCAATTCTGGACTAACCAGTGGTGTGATGAACCGTCATGAAAACCAAAGGTTCAAATCAGGATCTCCTATAGACCGTGTTAACCATGTTAAACCAAAACACATTCCACAATAATCAGAGATAATAATTAAATAACAGAAGTCTTATTAATAATGAATTGAGGTCTAACATGATAAATAATTAAATAATCCAGTTATCTCCAAGTAACCAAAACATAATTAATACCTATTACAAGTATCAAAATACAGAAGTTAACCACTAAGCATAGACATAGTTGAAACACTCGCTTGAGGAATCCTGCTCATCTTCTACAACTTGCACATCCATAACCGCCACATGTCCATACATTGATGCATCAATATAATATTTGACGGTAACACCTACAATATCAGAAACTAAAAAGAATTACTCGTGTGAGGGTCAACTTTCCAACATGAGCTCAGTAAGTGAACAAAACAATGCGTAAACATATGCACGCATTCCATTCATATCTTTGGTCTAGTTTTAAGTTTGCAACTATGCTATAGAAAGGTTTGGCGGCCACCACACCTCTATACACGGGTGTGTAAGCCCACCCAATGGATCAAACATCATTGTCATCCAAATCCACCCCACCATGAAATAGAGATAGAGCTAAAGTATCCGAATCACACACCGCCAACACTTCCCTTGATGCCCTTAATCATAGTTTATCCTTATCAATTATCCATACCCTACTCTCTATAGTTTCCCATAGAAAACCTATAACCAAATCATTGTATTAGGTTCCATATATCAATTTGAAAAGAACTTGTTTTATCTTATCTACCCTACAGAGTCAAGTCCATACCTTAAGCTTACTGTAGAGAGATAGAACTCTTCTCTACAAAACCTTCCTCTCAGCCTTCTTCTCCAAATCTCCTTCTCCTTCTCTTCCTCTCTCTTTCTTTCTCTCTTAGGTTTAGAGTTTCAATTTGGGTTTTAAAAGAGTGAGAGAGGCTAAGGGACGTCCTTTATATAGAGGAAAACCTCCATATAGAGTCTTCTTTCAATTAGGAAAGAGTCCTCAAATTAGGAAAGTTTCCAAAACATAGAGTCGATTCTGGGTTCGTACAGTCGATCGTGCAGTCACATAATCTGTCGACCATATGTTTTCAAAATAGTTAACCATACATTGTAAGGTCTTAATATGGTTGACCATACGTGCGACCACACCCCTAAAAAATGACACCGTACGTCCAAAATTTATTGATTTTTAATTTTTAACTGGTTGCTTCCACACAAACTTAAACAGTCAACTATACCAACTAAATTTGACTTGTGGTTACTTTATACAATTGGTTAACTTGAGCCAATTATGATGGAAAGACCAGTTACGACACGAGAACTTAAGGTTAGATCGGGTTCGTGGCGTGCGGGTCTTACAACTCCACCACCCTTAACAAAAATTTCATCCTCAAAATTTTCACGTATGGATCTTACAATTCCCCCACCCTCAAAAGAAATTTTGTCCTCGAAATTTAGATGTACCTTCTGGGTCGAATAGGTGGGAATACTATTTCCGCATTGTATTTTCCTCTTCCCACGCAATCTCTTTCACATCTTGGTTTTTCCAGGTTACCTTCACATAATAAATATTCCAGCTCCAGAGATGTTGTACCTTCCAACTGGTGATCTAAGCTGGTTCCACTTCAAAAGTTGAGTCTTCTATTTAATCCGGTCTGCCATCATTACATGTGATGGATTTCCAACGTACTTCTTCAATAGAGACACGCAAAATACGTTGTGTACACTAGACATGGATGGTGGTAATGTAAGTTAATATACTACTTTTCCATGTCTCTCCAAAATTTTATAAGGTCCAAAACATATATAGGATACAACTTTCCCTTATTGCCAAACCGTTTCAAACCACGCATAAGTGATATCTTTAAGAACACTTTGTTACTTATGGAGAACTCGAGGTCTTGGCATCTCTTCTGACAATCTTGAGCTGTCTTGGCCCTTTTTCTTTGATCTTGTCTATTGCTTGATAGGTTTCTTCAATAGACTCAGGTCTTACAATTCCTTTCTCTGGCTTCATTCCAAAACAAAGGAGTTTAACATTTCTACCGTACCATGCATCATAGGTGACATCTATATGGTAGCTTGGTAGCAAAATCAATCAGCGTTAACTTCTCAACTCAAGCTCCTTTAAAATCAATCTCATAGGCTCAGAGAATACCTCCTAGGATCTATATAGTCCGCTCCTACTGTTAGTCGGTTTGAGGGTGAAATACGGTACTAAACATCAACTTTGTTCCCATCGCTTTCTATAGTCCCTCCCAAAACTTTAAGATAAATTGTAAGCCTCTATCTAACACTATGCTCTCAGGCATAACATTTAATCTGGCAATATTATCCACATATAGCTTAGCTAGCCTCTCCAAAGCATACCGAGGTCGTATAGCAATGAAACGAGCCGTCTTTATAAGGTGATCAACAATCACCCAACTGCGTCAATCGATCTGGGAGTTAGTGGTAAACCAGTGACATAGTCCATTGTAATGTAGTTACACTTCCAAGCTGACTCCGATAATGGTTGTAGTAAGCCTGCTGGTCTTTGTCTTTCAGCCTTTACTTGTCGATAGCTTAGACACTAGAATACGTATCTAGCCACAACTACTTCCATTCCCAACCACCAAAATAATATTTTCATGTTTTGATACATTTTTGTACTTCCAAGATGTACCCAATACAGAATGGAATGGGTTTATAGTATTATTTGTATCTAAGATCCGAGTTTTTTTACTTTCAGGTATGCATAGTCATCCTCTATATCTGAGGACCTTCTCCGCATCCAAAGTAAGTCAGGATTAGATTTTCTTTTTTCTAAATCTTCTTGCATCATTTTTAGATATGGATCTAATAAAATTACTACTTTTACTTCATCATCAAATTAGAGACGATCTTTAATGCTGTGAATGGAAGCAAGGAACTATTGCTCCAAAAGTTCTCGCTCAATTGGATCACCACGAGTTTCTATTATGTATTTCCCCTCTTTTAAATCTGAATATGTTACTGTAGAACACAAGACAGCATTTGTACTAGGTCCTCCTTTTGACTTCATTATTCTTATTTTTGCTCAAAGCTTCAGCTACTACATTAGCCTTGCTTGGATGACATTGAATATCAGAGTCTTAATCCTTCAGGTGTTCCAACCATCTCCTCTGTACCATATTCAACTCTTTCTGGTTGAGGAGATAAATAAAACTCTTGTAATCCCATTTAATCTGAAATTTTTCTCCGTATAGATAATGTCTCCAAGTCTTGATTACATAATTCATCACCGATAACTCCAAGTAATGAGTAAGGTAACTCACCTGATGCTCCTTTAGTTATCTTGAAGCATATGTAATCGTTTGTTTACCTTACATCAACCCGCATCCTAGACCCAATCCGAAAGCTTCGGTGTGTAGGGTAAAAGTTCCCCTGGTGCTGGAACGATCAAGATGGGAGCTAATATCAAACTTGCTTTCAGAGTCTGGAAACATTCTTTACACTTGTCAGTCCAAATAAACTTTTATCCCTTCTTGGTTAGCTTGCTAAGAGTTACTACGATTCTAGAGTAGTGCTCCATGAATCGTCCGTCATAACTAGCTAAACCCAAGAAACTTCTGATCTCTACAATGTTCTTAGGCATTTCTCACCATACGATTGCTTCTATCTTATTGGGATCCACTTTTATCCCTTTTGATGACACTATATGACCCTCAGAATGCAACCTCATTTAACCAGAACTCATACTTCATGAATTTGGCATAAAACTTCTCCATTCTCAGCCATTGTAAGGCTGCTCTAAGGTCCATTACAAGACTTTCTTCGTCTTTGGAATAGGCCAAAATATCGTCAATAAAAGCTATGATCGAAGTGTCCAACATGTCATGGAATACCCGGTTCATAAGCTCTATAAAATATGCTGGTGCATTGGTCAATCCAAACGACATAACCAGGAACTCATAATGTCCATACCTGGTTCAAAAAGTTGTCTTTGAAATGTTGTTGTCCAAATTCTTTAGTTGATGATATCTTAACCGAAGATCAATCTTAGAAAATACCTTTACACTTTGTAGCTCATTAAACAAGTCATCGATCTAAGGTAGTGGATATCAATTCTTGATCATGAGCTTGTTCAATTCTCGGTAGTCTTTACATAGCCGAACATTACCGCCCTTTTTCTTCATGAATAGCACTGGCGCTCTCCGTGATGAAATACTTGGCCAATTAGAACCTTTATCTAATAACTCATGTAGTTAAGTCTTCAGTTCCTTCAACTCTATAGGAGCTATTCTATAGGGTGCCTTTGACACAGGTACCAACCCTGGTACAAGTCGATAACGAACTCGGTCGCACTATCAGGTGGCAACCTTAGTAAGTCTCTTAAAAACACATCTGGGAATTTACGCATCACATCATTATCTTCCATCTGTGGTGCTTCTTTGGTAACGTCTACCACAGATACCATATATCCAACTCCTTTCTTTTCAAAGCATCTCTTCACCTTTAGTGTAAAGAGGATGTGTAAGACCCGCACTCCGTAAACCCGGTCTAAACCTTGGTTTTGTGTCGTGACAGGTCTTCTGATCATCACTGGGCCAGACGGGACGAGCGGATGACAAACAGGTATGAAATCAGACCAAAGACGACCAATAGTCAGCAATTTAAGTTGACCGGTCGATGGTACCGGTCTTGGTACCGGTCGACCGGTATGGCTTGCGCAGCTATGTGCGGGAATCTGGAAATTGGTCTCTACGGGTCCCACTTTCCTTATTTCGAATCCTAGAAGTTTCCTAATCCTAGTAGGGTTACTAAACCCTATTTTTAGCCTATAAATACACCCTTAAACCTCCTCAAATCCTTTCCATTATCTCTCACAAACCCTAGAGAAGAGAAAGAGGTGGGAAAGGAGAAGGAGCTAGGAAGAAGAAGGAGGTGCCGCCATTACCGCTCGACGAAGCTTTCGATACGCTAGTCAATGGTAAGTGTTTTAACCATTCTTCTTATCCTATGTTAGTTGTGTGGGTGGATCAATACCATGCAAAGTAGGTATTGATCTAAAACCCTAAATTGGCCGATAAACCCTAAGTTGCCGTCAAACCTTAGATTTGAGTTTCGAGATGATATTCATCGAAATAAGACTTAAATGAGTTGGGGATAACTCTAACTCAAAGCCTAGACTTAGAATGGATAGGAGAAACCCTGAAAATCCATGGGGGATGATTGACGGCAGTCGAAAAACCCATGTATGGTCTTCTGGAGACATACCGGTCGACTATACCGGTTGCACATAGTGCGACCGGTATGTTGCGACCGCTATCCCTCGGGAGGTTGTCTGTGGGGACCGGCTGACCATACCGGTCGCCAATCTTTCCCACAGAGCTGCGACCGGTACATGCCACCGGTCAGCTCTGTGAGGGTATTTTGTAACCATGTTGGTTTCCGACCAACATGAAACCCTAAGCAATATATTCTAATGAAACCCAAATAATATTGTAGGACTTTGTGACTTATCGTTTGGATCTTGCAACGTGGAGCAAGCTAACCAACGATCGTCAGGTAAGGGAATCTGACCTAAACCTAATAATTAATGGACAGTAAATTATTGTTAATCACCTGATTATATGAGATGTGTTGTTTGTGCATATTCACATGCCATCCTTTAATTTCGGTTATTATTACTGTTCATGCATTTATAGGATGTGATTGTTAGGCATGTGATTATTTTCGTTAGTGTGTGGAGTGGGGCATGGGCCTGGGATCGCTCTTCACATTAGCACCTTTTGTAGTATTCTATCTTAACATGCTCGGTACGGATGGGGCATCAGGGGAAGGTCGTGGTACGGTGGTCTCCGATATTGATGTTGTCCTGGCCATTGTTATGTGGTACTGTGGTCTCCGAGTCGACGTTGGCTTGTCCACGATGCTTTAGCTCTATCTCTATGCCGTAGGGAGTTATGTTGGGATAGGGTCTACCTGCGTTATGTTTCTATCCTAGTGAGTTAGTTGCAGATAGGGCATCAGGGGAGGTGTGGGAATGCCTTAGCTCTTTCTCTATGTCGTAGACGGCTGTGCTGGGATAGAGCATACATTGATGACATATAGGATTGGTTAGTTGTGAGCCCAGTTTGTAAGCCCTGGCCAGTAGGGGCTTAGGTACTGGTATGGGTAGAGTATCAGGGGAGGTACGTGGGTATCTTAGCTCTTATCTCTATTCCATGATGGGTGCATGTGGGCTAATGGGGGTGTGATCCATGAGGTGCCACACACTCGTGTATAGAGGTGCGTGGGCCACCAAACCTTTCTATAGCACATTGCAAACTTATAGCCAGACCACAGCATAAAACTGATTGTTACTCATGCATAATATTGTGAAACTGTCTGATTGTCTTACTGAGCTGTGTTGTGAGCTCACCCCTTGTGTAGACATTGTTTTTTTAGATGTTGATGCAGGTTATACTGTTGATGATTACATGAACGATCCGGCGTATGGAGGTGTTGCTGCTCTGGATGTGCAAGCAGGGGAGAACGAGCATGATGCTTCATGCGAGTGCCCTTTCTGCGTGTACCTTTGATTGGATTTTATTTATTTCTTTATTTATCTTCGGTTGGATTAAATGGATGTATGGATATTATTTTATGTGTTTGAATTTGGATAATGGGATATTTATTTAAATTATCAATAGATACTCAGTTCGTTTTATTTAAGTCTTCCGCTGTACATTTATATTCTGATTGTGGTTATGTGTAATGGTTTGTATGAGTGGACACGGCCTATTCGAGATCCTGGTGTGAACCGTTGGTTCAATGACGGTTCACCCACACCATTCTGGTTGGATCAGAATTGGGGTGTGACTACTTGGTATCAGAGCTCTCGGGCTCTGTTCCAACAAACCATATTGCACTTAACTGAGTCGATGAACTGAGTTAGGAAAAAATTAAAAATCTTATTACAAACGCACCCTAAGCATTGTTTGATACTTGAGACGGACTAACAAAAAGAATAATATACTATGTTAAATATGAAACTTAACATGTGCACATATACTAGTTAGGAAAAACTTTGAAACTTTTAATAACTAAGAAAATGAGTATCTGATAAATAGTACTATTGGGTACGGTCCACAAACCGGACAGTTACCCTGTTATATGTAAAACAGTCATGAGTTAGTGAAAGAAAAATCATGGGGTAAGGGGCCTAGGAGGTATGGGGTCCGCTATATCATAGTCTCGCTCGTAAGCGACCCTGAGCCAGTGCACCTAATCCTGTGTGACTCGGAGGCCGTGAGTCAATCGTGCTAAGTCACGGCTCATCTCCCGCCGAGCATCCCCTCGAGCTCCATAAACATACCCATCACCGAGTCGGGAGGAGGCTGAGATGGTCCAGTTGTAGGGACGGATGGTGGTGGTGCGGTGCAGGCTGTGGGGCAGGCACTGGTGCTTCCCCAGCCATATCGTCATCATCGTCATCACCCATCTCTGCCGCATAGGCCGCGGCTGCTGCTGCTGCTGCCGCTGCTACTCTCCCAAGTGGACGAGGGCGAGCCTCTAACTCGTCATCACTAACCGGCAGATCGACCATCTGCATCCTCTGAATAGCCTCCCAGTCGATGTCGGATGTCATGGTGTCCTCAACGGATACCTCACCTCTCATGCTCATGCCCAGACGGCGAAGAAGGAAAGTGACGAGACGGCCATATGGAAGGTTGCTGGCCCGATTGGCCACGGCCGCGCAATGCATAGTCTGGATGGTGAGATAGGGAAGTGAGATCCGCTCCCCTGTGCAGATGCAATAAGTGACGTACTGGGTGAGCTGGGACAACTCACTGTAGTGGCCGCTCTGTGGC
Source organism: Protea cynaroides (assembly GCA_028583415.1). NCBI lineage: Eukaryota > Viridiplantae > Streptophyta > Magnoliopsida > Proteales > Proteaceae > Protea > Protea cynaroides. The sequence goes on along the minus strand of CM053275.1, from coordinate 64,114,763 downwards.
ACTATGTTGTGCTGAATAATGCGACTATATACCCGAGGTATAGGTCTCAAGCTAGCCGCCTTCATAGGGGCTCCAGGGTTTAAGATCTGATGCGCTATCTCTCGGCGCAAATCGTCAGTCAAATAATCTTTCGCCTTGGGGGCGTAGTATACCAAATCTCCATCGTTGGGAATCCAAAGAAGATCAGTCAACTGATGGGTGTTAAATGAAATATGTACACCCCGGACGTAGCTGGTGATGCGTAGATCCCTACACTGGTTCGGATCTTCGACATCCCCTTGAAGCTCCAAGTTGGCATAAAAATGCTTGACCAAGTTAGGGCGTGTGGTCTCTGTGTATGAAATAACCGGCAACCAACCTAGAGCGCCAAAAGCCGCCTCCACATTGAACCGGTGCAGTTGTTCCAGGTTGACCCGGCGCCCTGATTCAATACTTTTATTATCGAACCATGGAAACCGAGCTTGTGCTTCCAAGGAACGAAACCATAGCTCATCTAGCTATGGAACTGGTGGTGAGGGAGCCCGAGAACTAGAGCCATGAGGGCGTTTCCCAAGAGCGTGTCGGGGAGCCATTAAAATCTGCAAAACAAAAGAAAACAAAATAAAAGTTAGATTTTGTCAAAATTTCGGCAGTATAACGTCAGTAATTTGGGAAAAAGCCTCTAACTCACCCAAAAACATGGAGAGGAGGACTTACGTAACCCCCACACTCTTCGACAAACCAATCACAAGCAATTCAAAGGAGAAATTTCAAGAATTTAAGAAGAATTAGAAATTTCGAAATTTTTTTGAAAACCTAGGTCAAAAATATGAAAAATTCGATTTTTATATAAACCGTTTGGTGGAACCCCAAATTAGTTGAGGGATTTTGCTCTTGGGGGTCCCTAAACCCTTTCCAAGCCGAAGAAAAAGAGTTCCTACGGTTGAAACATCTCGAACAAAGGAAAACCTAAATTTCTACATATAGACGATATGGGAAAATGATAAAGAGATGATGGGGAGGGAGGGATCATACCTAGAGACGATGTACTAGCTCTTGAGTGGAAGAAATCTCCTTCAAATAGCACCGGTCGGACTGTAGCAACTCAGTCTCCAAAGAAGAATCGCCACCGGAGAAGAAAGGAGGAGAAAAAGTGAGAAAATCTCACTTTTTCCCGATTTTATAACCAGTATAGGCATACCGGTCGACGGTTTTGCCTATACCGGTCGACCGGTATGACCCTGTACATAGCGACCGCTATGTCTCGGTCAGAAAAATTTTTCTGACCGGTCGACTATACCGGTCGCATGTACTTCTACAGGGGTGCGACCGGTATGTAGCGGCCGGTATGCACCCGAAAGCCTGGAAAATTTTGTAAAATTTTGTAAATTGGAAATTTGACTTTTCGACTGTTTTCCCTTGTATTGTTCATGACTAACACTACTATTATCGTGATTCTCACGTGTTATGTCGTCTTCTCAGATCCAAACAAAATAGTCTGAGATGGTGGGCGGAAACGGTCGTAGGGGTCAGAAGCGTCATCAGGCCAGGATGCGCCTAGAAGAAGAACAAGTTGAACAAGACCAGGTTAGAGAACCAAGTCCTGAAGTGGAGGAGGAACAGGTTCCAGAAGTACCGACAAATTTACTTGGCCCACCTCACAGGAATTCTAAGACCATTGTTACAAACTTGGTCTACCAGATGCAAGCTCAGCAGAAGGAATTCCTGAGCGAAGTACTGAAGATGCTCAGACCATCGGGTTCTGTTCCCGCTGGAAATACGCCCATGTCTGGAGGAAATAATACTACACAACCACTGCAGAGTAGCCCAAGGCCGATGGGCCAAGCACAGAATGTACCACCACCGCATCAGTTTCCGTCGCCGTCTGCGTACCGGGGAGCCTATCCGTATCCACCACCATGGTACGGAATGAACACTCAGGGACAGCATGATCTGAGCAGGTCAGTGGATAGATTCCTGAAGTTGAAACCTTCATCGTTCATGGGCAGGACAGGGAAACCATTGTGGCCAGCACAGTGGGTTGCAGAGATGGAAAAGAACTTCCGATTGATGACATGTACTGAGGAGGAAAAAGTATTATTTGCCACTCATATGCTGAAAGAAAACGCAAATGCTTGGTGGAATTCTACACGGGCATATCTGGAGAATAAGTATACACTGGTGGATTGGGAAGTGTTTAAAACTGCCTTCTTCGATAAATACTTTCCGAAGAGTTTCAGAGACCAAATGGAGAAGGAGTTCCTTAACCTACAGCAATCTCAGTCGACCGTGGATGCTTATCAGCAGAGGTACGAAGAGCTATTCTTCTTCGCACCGAAAAGTATGCAAGAAGAAGAGACCAAGACACGTAGGTTCACTATGGGACTACGTGGAAGCATCAGAGAGCATATCTTGGGTTTGGACAAGAATATCTACAACGAGGCTGTGCAGGTTGCGAGGGTGATAGAGTCCAGTCAGAGGGACAGCTTCTTCGCTCAGAACAGGGGAGTGAAGAGAACTGCTAGTGAGAGTTCGGGTGGCGGTAACAACAGACCCTTCTGCCCATACAGGGCACAGACCGCTACAGTACCTGCGAGAAACAACCCGACACCACCTGTGCCATAGTTCGCTGGACACAACCCAAATATCAAATGTTATAACTGTCAGCAACTGGGACATGTCGCAAGGAACTGCACTCTACCTAAGAAGCAACCTCCCCAACAAGGAAAAGTGTATGCGGTCACCACTGAAGAGGCAGCCGCATCACCTGATGTGGTAACTGGTACGACTCTATCACTTACTATTTGGCTTATTCTTTCATTTTGTATGAGCATGTAGAACTAAGGGGCAATAAATTCCAGGAATTGTAAATGTAGCTGGTATACCCGCCAGAGTATTATTTGACTCTGGGGCCACGCACTCCTTTGTTTCTAATTCTTTTGGGAAGCGAATGGAGTTACCAATGAAGCATTTGAACCCAAGCTTGATAGTTCGCACTCCACTAGGAGTCGAAGTGGCTTTGACCGAATATTATGGATCATGTACTGTATGTATTGAGGGCCGAGACTTAGAAGCAAACCTAGTACTACTTGAGATGGCAGACTTTGATGTCATCCTTGGAATGGATTGGCTAGGCCGTCATTCAGTCGTCCTATTATGTGGTGAAAGGAAGCTTGTGCTTACTGACAAAGAGGGAAGGGAGTATAGCTTCGCTGGGATCAAGCTATCTAGGAAGCGAAAGCTGATTCTCTCTGCCCTAAAAGCTAAAAGATGCTTAGAGAAGGGGGGAGTGGGTTATCTAGTATCTGTAGTCGACACCACTGCGGAGGTGCCAAAGATGGAAGATCTAGAGGTGGTACGAGAGTTTCCAGATGTATTTCCAGAAGATCTTCCAGGTTTACCACCAGACAGGGCTACAGAATTTGTGATAGACCTTATGCCAGGTTCGGCGCCGGTGTCTAAAGCACCATAGAGGATGGCCCCTACCGAGTTAAAGGAGTTGAAGACCCAGTTACAAGAATTGTTGGATAAGGGCTTCATACGACCTAGTATATCGCCTTGGGGAGCACCTGTATTATTCGTCAAGAAGAAAGATGGAAGTGTAAGGCTGTGTATTGACTACCGTGAGCTGAACAAGTTGACGATCAAGAATCGGTATCCTTTGCCTAGGATCGATGATTTGTTTGACCAGTTACAGGGTGCAAAGGTTTTCTCAAAGATCGATCTCCGATCAGGGTATCACCAATTGAAGATCAAGGCCGGAGATATTCCGAAGACTGCTTTCAGGACGAGGTATGGGCATTATGAGTTTCTAGTTATGTCTTTCGGGTTGACAAATGCTCTAGCGTCGTTTATGGAACTGATGAACCGAGTGTTTCATGATATGTTGGACACTTCGGTCATCGTATTCATCGATGACATATTGATCTACTCTAAGGACATGGAGACTCATACAACACATTTGAGGGCAGCCCTACAACGGCTGAGACAGGAGAAGCTTTATGCTAAGTTCAAGAAGTGTGAGTTTTGGCTGAAGGAAGTGGCTTTCTTGGGCCATGTGGTATCTGAAGATGGTATCAAGGTTGATCCAAGCAAGATATCTGCTATAATAGGATGGGAAGCACCAAAATCTGTTGCGGAAGTTCGTAGTTTCCTTGGGTTTGCTGGTTATTATAGAAGATTCGTGGAAGATTACTCCAGGATCGCTGTTCCACTCACCAGATTGACCAAGAAGGGAGAGAAATTCATATGGACAGATGAGTGTGAGAAGTGCTTTCAGACTTTGAAGTCAAGACTTGCCTCTGCACCTATCTTGACCATCCCAGAACCAAGCGTACCGTTTACTTTATATACGGATGCTTCAGGGTTGGGTATTGGGTGTGTTCTGATGCAAGGAGAACAGGTGATTGCTTACGCATCAAGACAGTTAAAAGAGCATGAGAAGAACTACCCTACGCATGACTTGGAGCTAGCAGCGGTTATTCACGCAATCAAGACTTGGAGACATTACTTGTATGGTGAGAAGTTTCAGATCAAGTCAGATCACAAGAGCTTAACTTATCTTTTCACTCAGAAGGATCTGAATATGAGACAGAGGAGATGGCTGGAATTGTTGAAAGATTATGATTGCGACATCCAGTACCATCCGGGTAAAGAAAATGTGCTGGCTGACGCCTTAAGCAGAAAGTGGGCATCGAAACCTGAGGCTGGGCCAAGTACAAATGCTGCATTATCTGCCACAGCTTCAAGTTCAATCGAAGGCGATGAAGAGTATATAATTGAGACTGCCGAAGATCCAGTTGAGCAAGGCTTGATTCATAAGTTCACTATGATGTTCGCAGCTTTGAAGATCTCGCCGGATCTAGTTGACGAAGTCAAGGTAGCAATTCTACAGGATCCTCATCTCAAGACAGTGCAAGAAGACTTAGAGAAGGTTACAAGCAATCCTGACTTTACCTTGGATTCAAACAAGGTACTCAGGTATCGTGGACGGTTATGTATACCTGAGAGCGAAGACTGCGATATCAGAGACCGAGTTATGACTGAAGCTCATTACACTCCATATTCGGTACATCCAGGAAGTACCAAAATGTACCATGATCTAAGAAGACTATATTGGTGGAGGGGTATGAAGGCTGATATAGCTCGTTTTGTGTTCCAGTGTCTAAATTGTCAACAAGTTAAAGCAGAAAGGCAGAGACCCGCAGGTTTACTACAGCCATTACCGGAACCTGTGTGGAAGTGGGATTGTATTACTATGGATTTTGTCACTGGCTTACCTTTGACACCAAGGTCAGTGGATGCAGTCTGGGTTATAGTGGATCGACTCACCAAGATAGCTTGATTTATTGCGGTCAGAACTCAGTATACCATGGAGAAACTGGCCAAGTTATATGTTGATAATATAGTCAGACTTCATGGCGTTCCAGAGAGTATAGTATCTGACAGAGATCCCCGTTTTACATCGAAGTTCTGTGAAGGATTACAGAAAGCTATGGGAACCAAGTTGAAGTTTAGTACAGCTTTTCACCCTCAGACGGATGGACAGTCAGAACGAACTATTCAAATTTTGGAAGATAGGCTCCGAGCTTGTGCAATAGATTTCAAGGGAGCTTGGGATGAGAAGCTATCACTTATTGAGTTCGCTTACAACAACAGTTATCAGGCTACAATTCAGATGGCCCCATATGAATCACTCTATGGGAAGAAGTGTCGTACATCCCTGTTATGGAACGAAGTGGGGAAAAGAAGAATTGTAGGACCAGAGTTTGTTGAAGAAACTTGTCGAGTGATTGATCAGATCAAGGAGAGAGTAAAGACAGCTCAAGTCCGACAGAAGCACTATGCGGATAATCGACGTCGAGATCTGGAGTTTGCAGTGGGTGACAAAGTATTCTTGAAGGTGTCACCGGTGCGAGGTCTGAAACGGTTTGGTAAGAAGGGGAAGCTTTGCCCCAGGTATGTGGGACCATATGAGATATTGAATCGACGTGGTAATGTAGCATATCAATTGGCTCTACCACCATCTATGTCCAGCGTTCATAACGTGTTCCACGTATCATTATTGAAGAAGTATGTCAAAGATCCATCACACATCTTGACCGCTGATCCCCCAGACTTGACTGAAGACTTAACTTTCGAAGTAGTGCCTGTGATGCTCTCGAGTCGAAAAGTTCAGCAACTTCGAACCAAGGATATCCATTATGTGAAGGTGCATTGGAGAAGCCAAAATGTTGAGGAAATTACTTGGGAAGAAGAGAACGCGATGAGGAAGCAGTATCCTAACCTTTTCGACGATCAAGGTACGTTCAAATTTTGAGGCCAAAATTTCTTTTAAGGGTGGGGGAGTTGTAGAACCTACATGCAAATTTCGGGACGAAATTTCTTTTAAGGGTGGTGGAGTTGTAAGACCCGCACTCCGTAAACCCAGTCTAAACCTTGGTTTTGTGTCGTGACAGGTCTTCTGATCATCACCGGGCCAGACGGGAGAAGCGGATGACAAACAGGTATGAAATCAGACCAAAGACAACCAATAGTCAGCAATTTAAGTTGACCGGTCGATGGTACCGGTCTTGGTACCGGTCGACCGGTATGGCCTGCGCAGCTATATGAGGGAATCTGGAAATTGGTCTCTGCGGGTCCCGCTTTCTTGATTTCAAATCCTAGAAGTTTCCTAATCCTAGTAGGGTTACTAAACCCTATTTTTAGCCTATAAATACACCCTTAAACCTCCTCAAATCCTTTCCATTATCTCTCACAAACCCTAGAGAAGAGAAAGAGGTGGGAAAGGAGAAGGAGCTAGGAAGAAAAAGGAGGTGCCGCCATTACCGCTCGACGAAGCTTTTGATACGCTAGTCAACGGTAAGTGTTTTAACCATTCTTCTTATCTTATGTTAGTTGTGTGGGTGGATCAATACCATGCAAAGTAGGTATTGATCTAAAACCCTAAATTGGCCGATAAACCCTAAGTTGTCGTCAAACCTTAGATTTGAGTTTCGAGATGATATTCATCGAAATAAGACTTGAATGAGTTGGGGATAACTCTAACTCAAAGCCTAGACTTAGAATGGATAGGAGAAACCCTGAAAATCCATGGGGGATGATTGACGGCAGTCGAAAAACCCATGTATGGTCATTCGGAGACATACCGGTCGACTATACCGATTGCACATAGTGCGACCAGTATGTTGCGACCGCTATCCCTCGGGAGGTTGTCTGTGGGGACCGGCTGACCATACCGGTCGCCAGTCTTTCCCACAGAGCTGCGACCGGTACATGCCACCGGTCAGCTCTGTGAGGGTATTTTGTAACCATGTTGGTTTCCGACCAACATGAAACCCTAAGCAGTATATTCTAATGAAACCCAAATAATATTGTAGGACTTTGTGACTTATCGTTTGGATCTTGCGACATGGAGCAAGCTAACCAACGATCGTCAGGTAAGGGAATCTGACCTAAACCTAATAATTAATGGACAGTAAATTGTTGTTAATCACCTGATTATATGAGATGTATTGTTTGTGCATATTCACATGCCATCCTTTACTTTCGGTTATTATTACTATTCATGCATTTATAGGATGTGATTGTTAGGCATGTGATTGTTTTCGTTAGTGTGTGGAGTGGGGCATGGGCCTGGGATCTTTACATTAGCACCTTTTGTAGTATTCTGTCTTAACATGCTCGGTACGGGTGGGGCATCAGGGGAAGGTCGTGGTACCGTGGTCTCCGATATTGATGTTGTCCCGGCCATTGTTATGTGGTACTGTGGTCTCTGAGTCGACGCTGGCTTGTCCACGATGCTTTAGCTCTATCTCTATGTCGTAGGGAGTTATGTTGGGATAGGGTCTACCTGGGTTATGTTTCTATCCTAGTGAGTTAGTTGCGGATAGGGCATCAGGGGAGATGTGGGAATGCCTTAGCTCTATCTCCATGCCATAGACGACTGTGCTGGGATAGAGCATACATTGATGACATATAGGATTGGTTAGTTGCGAGCCCAGTTTGCAAGCCCTGGCCAGTAGGGGCTTAGGTACTGGTATGGGTAGAGTATCAGGGGAGGTACGTGGGTATCTTAGCTCTATCTCTATTCCATGATGGGTGCATGTGGGCCAATGGGGGTGTGATCCATGAGGTGCCACACACTCGTGTATAGAGGTGGGGGGCCACCAAACCTTTCTATAGCACATTGCAAACTTATAGCCAGACCACAGCATAAAACTGATTGTTACTCATGCATAATATTGTGAAATTGTCTGATTGTCTTACTGAGCTGTGTTGTGAGCTCACCCCTTGTGTACACATTGTTTTTTTAGATGTTGATGCAGGTTATACTGTTGATGATTACATGAACGATCCAGCGTATGGAGGTGTTGCTGCTCTAGATGTGCAAGCAGGGGAGAACGAGCATGATGCTTCATGCGAGTGCCCTTTCTGCGTGTACCTTTGATTGGATTTTATTTATTTCTTTATTTATCTTCGGTTGGATTAAATGGATGTATGGATATTATTTTATGTGTTTGAATATGGATAATGGGATATTTATTTAAATTATCAATAGATACTCAGTTCGTTTTATTTAAGTCTTCCGCTGTACATTTATATTCTGATTGTGGTTATGTGTAATGGTTTGTATGAGTGGACATGGCCTATTCGAGATCCTGGTGTGAACCATTGGTTCAATGACGGTTCACTCACACCATTCTGGTTGGATCAGAATTGGGGTGTGACAGGATGAGCTTCTGCTTTCTAAGTAATATACTTCCAATAAAACCAAATTATGTACCATCTTTATTCTTAAATGGTAACTTCTTCTATGCACATAATCGCTCATAAAGTGTTGAGACAATCACTCTATTCCCAAGATGACATCAAAGTCTGTCATCTCAAGTCGAATTAGGTTGCATCCAAATTCCGTCCATCCGTACGATTCAGACATTATTCATAAGACTCATCCAATATAACATCTAGTCCAAAAGGACTAGCAAAATATGGTTTAAAGGTCTTAATGGCACATCTAATCCCTTTTTACCTCTTTTGGTTTTCAATGACTATCATCAATTATCTCATATCCCAAAAGTTCATTAGCTTACACCAATAATCTCATATTGCACTCATTAGCTTACATCTATTTTATTACTGTTGTTCTACCTTGATCTTTCTATTATACATCCCGAATAACATCTTTTGATTAGTTACTCTCTACATATCCCAAGTCTACCTATAAGCATTAGGGTATATACTTATAATTTCATTAATTCTATCAAACTCTCTTGGTCTTTACTTAATCATCTCATTTGACCTTGGGATTAACTCAATAGTAATTATACTAAATCGAGTACTATCAATGCCATTTTTTTCGATTTCATCCTTGTATCCACTCTTAGATATGATTTTTGAAATCCTTTGTCTTATCAAAATTCATACCGATATAGCCTTCTATAACTCTACTTGAGTGCTATCTACTCTTTACTAGCTACTCTTAGTAGTTCACACTTCTTGCTCATGCACTCTTTTATAGACATGACTTATATTCATCCAGCAATCTCAAAATAGATTCTTCACTACTTCATCTGAGGTTTCTGGGCTATAGAGATTATTTTGAATTCAATCGTCTTTCCTCTAATAATTCCCTTATTAACTAGGTATCTTATCAATGGAGGTCAGGGAATGTAAGAATCAAAATGTTTATCCAAAAGCAATTCATTTCTTTAATTTGAATTCAATATGATGACGAGCTTTTGTTTTATCTAGTGGACTTTTGTTTAAAGGATCAGGAGTAAATCTATGGTAATCCAACTGGCATCAAAAGGTTGTTAAATTATACGGTGGTCATAATACATGAAAATAGAGGTTCTACAGCTCTTAACCTCATGTTTACAGGTTCTATCGAGTATATAATGCCATTGGTCAAGACACTACAAGAGTAAATCTAGAGAAAGTTTTGGTACATTAATAAATCAAGTATAAATCAGAAAGATATACGCTCAACATGATTAAACCTTTAACTATTCATTTAGTTCATATCTCTATTCATGTTGTCAATCATGAGAGTAGCTTAGATTGGTATAATCAGGACTAATTCTAAGTAAATAATACCTATAACTCTAATTGACAGGTTGAATCGAGAAGGTATCCTGTCAAGGCATGAGAATTTAAAATCAGGTATATACATCTTCTATAATCATGAGGGTAAGTAAACAATGCACCGCATCCTATATACCCCTATCTAGTTATATGGCCACAATAAATTTGATCCCTTATTGAAAACATTTAAGGCTTCATCTTCAGAAAACATTTATCGATCCTTGTCAGATCATTCTACCATGATGTAGCTATCCTATACATCCATGGCTGATAAGGGTAACCACTTTGTTACACTGCTTATTGTGCACCAAGCTTCTACACTGGGGTATGCATTGCTGGGACCTACTGTATGGTAGACACTGTGTTATGGTCAATGGGTGCTGGAGGTATAGTGTTGCTACCAACTGGTACCGTACTTAGTCTGACCTAGAGGTGTCAATGTAGCATTGGCAACTTAGGTAGTGATTCCCATATTGCATAGCTGGTATCATCTGTTGTTGCCGTTACTTTTTGTCGGGCCAAGTTCATTACAATCATAGCCAAGGTGATTGGTAGTCCAAGTAGATTGGCTGGAGTATCCTGATTGTTTATCATTTTTATTTACTCTAATTTGATTATCATTATTTGGCATCTACTCAGATGGGTTCTCATTACCTGTTCTCGACCCAGATAGTAGTGGGGTCAGGTTGCAACCTCTTCTTATTGCTCAGCGGGCGATGAATCAGTGTGTAGAGGATCTCACTCTGAGTCTCTACTTCACCCACGTGTATAGCTTTATCTTCTTTTAAAGTTACTCTTATTTTGGCGTATGGCCATTGTTCTCCTTTCCCTGTTGGATTTGGCCGGAGATTTTTCCCTTGACCTCGGTAAGGATTTAGGCTTTACTAGCCATTTTCCTTCTTCCTCTGTAATACATCAAGTTTTACATCTTGTGAATACCAACTCGGTATTCAATTTTTTGCTTACAGATACTCTCTTCTTGCTACCATACTATATCCTTTTTATACTCAAGCGACTGCTCGACTTACAGACCGTACCTTATGTTATTTGTTTATCAGGATACGTTTAGATTTTCTTTTTCTTATGTCTATATACACATATGGTTCTACCTTTTATATATACATTATTGTCTTATTTAAGTTCTGTCTCAACCAACTATGAGGACAAAGATTGAAATTTTCTGGAAGTCACCACCTAGATTAAGGTTTAGGACCTTAGAAAATGTGAAATCTCACCCTAAAGTAAAACTTCGATTGACTCATGACCCTTAGATTGGATTTCTGGTCCATCAGAGATTGGGTAAGCGTCAGGTTATGGTTATGGGAAGGGGTTAGGCACCCAAACCGCCCGATCGAGATGAATCTCCTATACCTTTCCTATGCTATACTCTATCTGTTAAACCGAACCAAACCATGTGGTTTGATATCATTGAACCGAATCTGTATCCATCAAATTGCCTACGTATTATGGAATTATTTTGAAAATTAGGTTCACCATCATAGTTCATGTGTGATTAAAGTTTATGGTTGTGATTTATACTTGTGCATGATTAAGTTCATTGTTCGAGTTGAAATTTATGCTTGAAATATTGAGAAACCCTATGGATTAGGATCTGGAAAGTCCATGTGAACTGATAGATAGTCCTAATGGATTCATGGGTAACCCTATTTGGGTCAAAATATGGATAACCCTTTATAGGTTGGAATATGGATAACCCTATCTGGATTAGAATGTGGATAACCCTATTTGGGTTGGAATGTGGATAACCCTATTTAGATCAAAATATGGGTAAATATCCTAGTGGATCTATGGATAGTCCATGTGGACTAAGGTTTGGATCCAAATTTAGGTTTCTCCCAAATGACCTACGTATCCTAGGGTTTTCCCTAGGAATCAGAATCTGCATAGTTCAAAATCTGGGTTGAAATGGTTGGGTATCCTAGTGGATCTATGGATAGTCCGAGTGGACTAAGATGTGGATCCAAATTTGGGATTCTCCTAAATAGCCTACGTATCCTAGGGTTTGCCCTAGGAATCAGAATCCGCATAGTTCGGGATGAAGGAATAACCTGTTCTAGGTTAAAAGGTGAGAACTTGTTCTAGGTTTAGGGTTTATAACCTATTCTAGGTTTAGGATTGAGAACCTATTCTAGGTTTAGGTTTAGAACCTATTCTAGGTTTAGGATTGAGAATCTATTATAGGTTTAGGGTTTACTGAGAAGTAGAAATCGTCCTGAATTACCTTTTTCATCCTAAGTTCTAATTTTGGAAGGTTTGGCAAAGCATTCTCTTTCTTTATTAAGATTTTTGTTATTCCTATTATGCCCTTCCCAAGAATGTGGGTGCCTAAATGCACATCCCCACACCTAATATGTTTGCTAGGCGTACAGATATATGGCAGTTCGACTATGTTGTAGCATAAATTAAGTTATTACCATAAATGAAATATTCTAAGCATGGCATGTATAATATTTATGGTAACTATCACAAAATATAGTAAGATTATGAAAATCTCCCTAATATGGCATGCATTGCAAATAAGACAAGAACCGAATATGGCAAGATCTAATATGCTAATCTAAGCATGGAAAAACCTAATATACATCTATATATCAATATGGTAAGTATCAATCATAGAATGCAAATATGACATGAATTTTTCAAAAAAGATAAGATCTTATATGTTATTTTCTAAGCATAGTAAGACTTAAAAATGATAATTATTAAGATTTTACTAAATATGATAAAAATCAATATATTCTACCAAAAATAGCAACACATGAAATGTGGCAAACATGGTATGCACAATCCAAACAAAGCATATGAATGCTGTAAATATAGTCATTTATCCAAATATGACAGAATTCACTCAAACAATCATTAATGTTATAATGAATGAGACATCAATGAAACCTTTTTTTGAAAAGTGTAAAATTATCAAAAACATATGTTCATTGTTCTTTGAAAAATTATAATTCTTATGAAGAAATTTGGGAAGATTAATGACTCAAAACTGTCAAAATTGTAACACAAGGTTTCAGATAATGGACAAAACTATGAACTGTATTCAGATTTTATCACATTACACAAGAATGACCATAAGTAGGTCTTCTGAAACTCAAATCGAGCTCAAATTTTTTTCATAGAAATATGACTTAATATATTATATTTCATATGAAGGAGTTGAATCCCAACAGAGAGCAAAAATAGGTCAAATATATGCCCTAAGACCGGACATGTACACTGGTCAAATCTGTTCCAGATTTTTGACCAGTTGCACCATAAATTCCAAATAAAATCCTATACTTAATGAAAATTAAATACAGACATATGTCTATGTAGATAACTGTCTGATCTAAAATTTTATCAATAAAAATAAGTTAAAACAGTATATTTTCTTTGTGAAAAATGATTCTTTTCAATCATGCAAATCAGTACATCATGACAGATTCAAAATCAGAGTACTATGCACTTAAAAATTGATTTGAATTCAATAAAAAATTTAAAAAATATGAAACCAATGCCATTTTTGAGAAAAATTTTAAATCTAAAAAGTTCATATGAAGATGATTTTTTGATTATGGCCATAAGACCTTGTCTAGAGACTTTCTGATGGAGGATTGCATTACATCTGAGTAAAACAGCAATGTCAAAGACAAATTTTTTGATATATTTTCCCAATTCCAAATGGAACGAAATTTTTAGGGTAGTCTTCTAACATATCGGAGAGACTTCCATAATAATTTGGACTTCAAAATCCAAAAAAAAATACACGTGATGTATGTCCAAATTTTGAATCCTAAATCTAGAAATTTCAGATTAGAAAACCACTTTATGAAATTTACAAAAAAACATCAAACATCATCATATATCATTCAAAACTTCATCATTGAATATCTTAGAAAAATTATAATTCATGAAAAATACTAGACATAGGCATCCTAACATTAATAAACATATAATAGAGCATTTCTGATTGAGATTTCATAGAAATTAGCCTTTTCTAGCAAAATTGGCATTCGAGCATTCCAACGACCTCTAAATTTGTTTAGAGTACTAACCTTGTGCTCGAATCAAGTGAAACCATCGATGTAGGATGATTGGAGATTGTATTAAGCTCTTTAAAGGTGAACCCTCCTTTTCCTCTTTCTCTCACATTTTCTAGAGTAGAAAACGTCCCTCCTCTCTCTCTCTTCTCTTTCTCTCTTTTCTTCTTCTCTTTTTCTTCTTTTTCCTTCTTCTTCTCTCTTTCTTTCTCCCTCTCTCACATTTTTTCTCTCTTACCCACGTTTTCTCTCTCCTTCTGGTCTAGAAAAGAAGCCCCCCCTTTCTTCTCTTGGCCTATTTATGCTTTTTCTCCCCTCTTCTGGAAGATCCTTCTTTCCTTTTCTTCCTTTTCTATAAAATCTTTTTTTCATCCTTTTTTCTTCTATCCTTTCTTCTCTTCTTTCCCTTTTCTCTTCTCCCTCTCTCCCACACGTTTTCTTCTTTTCCCTCTTCTGGAAAATCCTCTTCTCTTCTTTCCTTCTTCTCTCTTCCTTCCTTTTCTTCTTTTTCTTCTAGAAAATTCTTTCTTTCCATTTTTTTTCTTTTCTTCTCTCTTTCCCACATTTTTTCTCCTTCCTTTCTTTCCTTTTACTCCTTCTTCTTCTAGAAAATCCCTTCTCTTTCCTTTCTCTCTTTCCTTCTTCTAGAAAATTCCTTCTCTCTTTCCTTTCTTTCTTCTTTCCTTTTCTTCTTCCTTCCTTTCCTTCCTTTTTTTTTCTTTCTCCCTCTCTCTTTCACGTTTTCTTTCTAGAAAACGTGAAAGAGATTTTATTTCTCTTTCCTTTTTTTCTATTTTCTTTTTCTTCTTTTTTCTTTTTTTCTTTCCTTCCTCTTTCCTTCCTTTTTTTTTCTTTTTTCTTTCTCCCTCACTTTTTTACGTTTTCTTTCTAGAAAATGTGAAAGAGATTTTATTTCTCTTTCCTTTTTCTTTCTCCCATTCTCTTTCCCACGACCTCTATTTCCTCTCTCTTTCCTAATATAAATATATATATATATATATATATATATATATATATATATATATATTATATACAATAATATATTATACATTATACACATATAAAAGAAATGCATGCATATGGACTGACATAACTTGGTCTGGATTGGTCTGAGCTGGGCCGGGCTAAGTTAAACTAAGCTAAATTAAGCTGGTTTGGATAAAGGTTGACATTTCATAATCTATTTTTGTCACCCTTCCATATGGAATTTTTTGATAGCATCTATTTCAAATTTTCTGCATTCACTTTGTAGAACATTAAAAATGAGGAATATTAGAATTTTAATCACATCATTTGGAAATAAAATGGTCAACTTATGAATTTCTGAAGTTTAAGCAGGCCAATTATCGATAATTTAGCTGACCATTCTAAATGGGATCCTTCGGAGACTTCTATTGGAAATCGTTTACATCCACTTTGTAGAGTACTAAAAATAGAACATAATGAAACTAAAATCACTTGATTTGGATATGGGGTGACCAAAATATGAATTTCCAAATATTAAATGATCATTTCCATGTGTAATTTTGCATGGGACCCTTCGGAGACTTGTTCCTGAGATTTTTTACGTCCACTTTGTAGAACATCACAAATGAAGGATAATGGCTTTGGAATCATCTGAATCCGACGTAGGATGACAAAGATATGAAGCTTTGAAGTTCAAACGATAATTTTGCATGAAAGCTTGCATAGGGCCCACTGGTGACTTCTACCTAGAATTTTGCACATTCACTTTGAAGATGACTAAAAATAAAGAATATTGGCCTTTGAATCATCTGATTCCGATATCAGATGACCAAGATATGATGTCTTGAAGTTTGAATGATAATGCATGCATCATACGATAATTATGTAAATGCCCTTGCACTTTCAAACTATGATATCTTCCTTCTTTGAAGTCAGAATTTGAAGATTCCGGTCTCATTTTGAAAATAATTTCACGACCTATACATCCAAGTAGGTAATAACCTAAGACCCTCCTGTGGGGTTCATTAGAGAATCACAAATCTTTGGGTTAAAGGTCGAAAACCTGCCATATGGGTTCACTTATGCTGAGGGTGGCAAAAATGGGGTGCTTACAAATGCCCCTCTTTAGCCGAGATTGTTACCAATTGAAGGCTAAAGATAAAAGAACCATATTTTTGGGATATGAGTGAGATTGCTTATTGGGATGCACTTAGGGTAATTTGTCCTAAACTGCCTACGTATTCTAAGGGTGTCCTAGAAATAAAGCCCAAAACGTAGTTCGACTGGCAAGAAGATTTGCTCTTCTTGAAAAATGATGTTTGCTCTTCTTGTATGAAGCTAGGCTGTGAATATAAGGCTCATTTGTAGGCTGGGAAGCTCTTCTTGCTAAGGTAGAACTCATGATGCAAGGTATGCACGGGCTTGAACCTGGTTTGATCCATTTGTAGGCTGATAAACCTCTTCTTGTACGGAGCTAGGCTGTGAATACAAGGCTCATTTGTAGGCTGGGAACCTCTTCTTGCTGAGGTGGAACTCATGATGCAAGGTACTTACGGGCTTGAACCTGGCTTGATCCATTTGTAGGCTGATAAACCTCTTCTTGTATGAAGCTAGGCTGTGAATACAAGGCTCATTTGTAGGCTGGGAACCTCTTCTTGCTGAAGTAGAACTCATGATGCAAGGTACTCGCAGGCTTGAACCTGGCTTGATCTATTTGTAGGCTGATAAACCTCTTCTTGTATGGAGCTAGGCTGTGAATACAAGGCTGGTTTGTAGGTTTGGAACCTCTTCTTATGTGGAGCGAGGCTGTGAATACAAGGCTGATTGCACGAGCTTGAGCTTGACATTAATTTGTTTGGATGGAGGACTTGTTGTCTTTTCTTTGATTTTATTAAGGCTCTTTGGATTGAGATTCTGAGATTGATTTTCTGAATAAGCTAGGGCTCTACATTTGATTTACTTATAGACTGAGATTGATTTGAACTTTGGATGAGCTAGGGCTTTGCATTTGATTCACTAATAGGCTGAGATTGATTTAAACTTTGGATGTGCTAGGGCTCTGCATTTGATTCACTTATACACTGAGATTGATTTAAACTTTGGATGAGCTAGGGCTTTGCATTTGATTCACTTATAGACTGAGATTGATTTAAACTTTGGATGAGCTAGGGCTCTACATTTGATTCACTTTTAGGCTGAGATTGATTTGATCTTTGGATGAGATTGGGCTCTACATTTGATTCACTTATAGGCTAAGATTGACTTGATCTTTGAATGAGCTAGGGCTCTGCAATTGATTATGAAATGAGCAAGAACTCAGAAGGTCACTTTTAGGGTGAGGAATTTTCTATTGATTATGAAATGAGTAAGAACTTAGAAGGTCACTTATAGGGTGATACTGAATGACTCATCTTTAAAGTTCCTACCAACTTTGGACCTTTTGGTTTGAAAATTAGAATATCCTTCTTGGGAAGCTCTATGGCTATGAACCTTCAAGAATGGAAACTAGAATATCCTCTTAAGTAGCTTTGTCACTATAAACCTTTAGGATGCTCGAAAGTGACCCACACAGGAAGTCCTTATTCACTTTGAACCTTTAGGGTTGAAATCTGACCCATCTTAGAAGTCTCTTGACTTTGAACCTATAGAGTGCTGGACATATTTGAAATGATGGTGAATTCTTTGGCAATTTTCCAAGGTTTTTGCCCCTGCTTTATTGGTAAAGGCATAAAACATGGCCTCAATGGAAATGGTGTCATGGACTTTGCTGGCATGATACCTAGATTTGAAATTTATCATTTATGACCTGGTACTGCAAGTTTGACTCAATTTCAGCATGGTAGGGATGATTTGGTTGCTCCCTTGGAAGGGTTCCATGTAATTTGAAAGTGATGATTTTCTTAGCCAACATTGGTATTGTTGGATTTTGGATTGAAAGAAACTCTAGCGAGGACTTTGGACAAGAATGAGGGGAGCTTGACAGTCTCTAAGCAAAGTGATTTTATTGATTGACCTTGGTGTTAAACTGTCGAGGGGTATCTGGTCAACTGAGTTCTTTGACTGTGCACTATGGTAGACCAAATTGGTATAACAGCCAAGCAGCAATGAAATGTGACATAGGTTTGGCCCTTGATCTAAGCTCATGAAAAGCTCAGGGCTTTGCAACATTGTTGTGCCAATTTTGAAAGATGAATGAACCATGGCCCCAAAGTAGGCACGAGGAGCAAAGGATTCAAAGTGTTCCTTCAGAGAATTTGGTGACTAAATCCTAACAGGTGAGTGACCACATTGGATTTTCTTCATCAATAGGATTGGGAGAACTGAGAAATTGGCAAAAAAAACCAACTTGATGGACCTACTTCTATTGACTAGGAAAGTCAGTCATTTCAGACTAGACAATGGATCCTAGATGTAATGCTCATGATCAAGTTCAATTCCTCTACATAGGGTATATCTATGCCCCAGTGTCTGCATGTTGTGACAGACTGCTATTATAGTGTGCTAAGGGCAAGATAGAAGGAAATGGGCAATCCAACAGAGTTAGAACTATGTTGAATCTGGATTGCATCTAGAATTTGACCATGCTTCCAAGGTTAAGGGAAGATTGACAGATTGATTGCAAAAAGTAATTTCTTAGATAAACCCTTCTTGAATCTTGAAAAATGAGGGAACTAATAATTTGATGATTTCGGTTACATTCATAACCAGGCCATGACAAAAGAATTTGACGATAAAATTCTGTTGAAAGGCAATGCTATGGAGCCCAATAGATGATGGTTTGTTCAACTCCTCTGAGTATGATTGACTAGAGAGCAAGAGGGGTTCCTTTCCTTATGGAGGGTAGACTGGGTATGACACTTGTCCTCATGAACCACTGAATTTTTATATAAAGGGAAAATAAGGGCAATGCTTTAGGGTTGCATCATGTCGTCTATCCTCACTGAGGTATTATGGGTTGCCCATTGAGGTTTCTTGGGTTGCTTTTCCTTGTTGAGGTTGCTTTTCATTTTCATTTTTTTTTTTTGCAAACCCCATCTTGGGTTGAATAAAGGGTCCTAATATGGTGAGGATATTTCCAAAATTATGGTCTTATCCAATGGTCTGAATACCCTTAGGGGAAGTCTGAACAGCATAACTTTCATGACAAATGGGTAGCCTTGCCCCACTGTTTAAGTTGACACCTACACACATTGATAGGCAGGCAGCTATTTGAATCATCACTAAAAGCGACCTTAGGGAAATGCAGTCCCACGCCAAAATTAAAAATGGTGCCAAATTATGTTTTCCTTTCTTGGAGATGTTCATATGGAACACGTGTCTCAACAAGCTACATCGAGATGTCGAATCAGTCGCGATCATATCTGGGCCTGAAACCTTTAAGTTTGTTGACAAGTATTGATGTTGAAGTTCTGGGAGGACTGATGTGAAACTGTCCACATGGGTCTACCATTGGAAAAGTGTTTGGTTGTTATGTAGAATGGGTTTATCTTACCGAGAAGATCCCATTTTATTGGCTTGAGAAATGAAGGGCTTATAGGAACCTTGGGAAGCCATCAGATGTAATGAACGACAGATCAGAGTTCCAGCCATATTCATGAATTTGTACATAAAATGATGACATGATCACGAGATATAATGCCTTAAAAACTGATAATCAAAAGAAGGGCTTGTGATAGAAACTCCTTGGAAGGCCATCAGATTGATAGACAAGAGAGAGAGTCTAATACTGATGAGAAATCTTTCTCTGATGATGAAGAAGTGATGAGATCGTCTCCTATGAAGGCGGGATGTAATTGGCCAAAATCAAAAGTCCGGTCCAACATGCTGTAAATCTGGACGAACGATCGAACTTGCTATCAGGCTTTGATTCGAACTACCATCCTCTTGAAGTGAGAGGGACAATTAGCTTACTGTCGAGCTCCAATGCCATTCAACATCTTACTATTTTCTTTTCTCCTTTTTTTTTCTCTTTTTTTTTTGGATGTGGAGGCCACGTAATGCAGTGCTTCACTTGATCGCAAAGTTGAATCATGACTTTCAATATTGGATTTGAATCTTCTTCTTCCAAACATTTTCAATCAAATAGAACATCTTTGCCCTAGTTAGTACTCTGATCTTTTGTAAACTTTATGAACATTTGTGACTTCTCATCTAGTATCTGATTTTATCTGAATGGTGAATCCGTATGCTGTCCTTTGGAAGTTAATCATCACTTTTTGTCTGATGTGACTGCCTCCCATTAATGATGTAAATAAAACATAGGCTTGAATTTTCTTTTTCTTTCTTTTTTTTTTTTTTTTTATTATTCTTATGACCTCATTCTTTGATTTTGAGATTGATTATTCATCATGTATCTCTTTCTTGCAGATGATGTACTTTGTAAGAACTTTGGTATTTCCATCTTTTTGGTGGCACATCTGTCCTCCACTCATTTGTACTGATTGGCTGACCTGCTGATATGATCTGTTACTATCTAATGCTTTTCTAGGAATCTTTTCATAGGTAGAATAAATGCAGCTTCTCCAATACATGTTTCCTAAGAGTACTCTTGTGTCTCCCAATTGATCATTTAAAGCTTTCCCTGATGGGTTGGACCTTTCTTTCTTAAGAGGCCAAGTGGCGTAGAAGTTCAAGAGATGGCTCATCGTTTCAATCATCTTCAGAGTTAGAATTGACTACGCACGTAGAATAGGAGGATGTATGAAATTGGGAGGAAATATATGGAAGAGACAAATCACAAAGTTTGAAATCCCAAACGGGGTGATTTCTTTTACTTACAGGATAGATTGGACTGGACTTATCAACAAGCATATCAATCATGGACCTAGACATGGATGACCTATCGAATATCGATAATAGAAAGTTAAAACAACTAGTTCATCCAAGCGGCTCCAGTTGGGGATAACGCCTTCGACGACTACCTTCAGTCGTTGTGGGAATAAATCATCCTTCAGACCTCTAACAACAGGACTCATCATGCCCCTCTATCAATTGGTGCAAGATGCCTATCTTTCAGGGTTCCATACAATTCTTATCCCTTTTTTTATTTATTTTTTTTCTCAGTTTGGGATCCATTCATAATCGGACTATTGCTTTTTAAGCTCAAGATTATTCTGGTTCATGCCCCAGTTTGGGGTTCAATGGATTCATCAATGGACTGCTTCTAGTTGAGTTCAAAATCATTCTAGCTTGTGCCCCAGCTTGGGAAGCAAGGGGTATCGCCATTGCACTACACCATTTTGAGTCCAAAATTAGACTAGTTTATGCCTCGGCTTAGGGGGTTCAATGGATTTCTTCATTAGACCACTCTCAATTTGGGTCTAAGGTCAATTTGGTCCATGCCTCAGTTTAGGGCATAATGACTTTCCTCATTAGACTACACTCAATTTGGGCCCAAGTCAATCTGGTTCATGACCAGCTTAGGGCTCAATGGCTTTTCTCATTGAACCATACCCAATTCAGGTCCAAGGTCAATCTCGTTCATGCCTCACTTGAACCATACCCAATTCAGGCCCAAGGTCAATCCGGTTCATGCCCCACTTAGGGCTCAAGAGCTTTCCTCATTAAACCATACCCAATTCAGGCCCAAGGTCAATCTGGTTCATGCCCCAGTTCAGGGGTCATTGGCTTTCCTCATTGGATCCCACTCAATTTGGGTCCAACTTCCATCTGGTTCGTGCTCCAGTTTATGGGTTAAGGGTTTCATCATTGGACCATACCCTAGCCGTGATTCTGGCTTCTATCCTAGCCTAGGGTACATTGGATCTCTTCTTTGGTCTAACCTACTGCTCGAAAAAATTTCATTCCTCCTCTTTGAATAATGAGAAATATGAGGGCAACTCTTTGGATTCTAGTATTTCTTTGGCCAATGGGGCAGAAATGCCCGAAATGGGATAGCACTATCATAGCTGAAGTTTCATGGTCTCCTGATGACTCCAAAATTTGGAATTGATCTTTACTGACAGGCAATGAGGAATGCTTCTCATTCGCCATTCCTGACGAGCGATCCTAACTTATAGCACTGGGCTATGATGGACATGGATCGGGCTCTAATTGATAGAGCCAGAGGTGGATTTTGAATTGATCTCTGATTGATAGAGACAAGGTTGGCTTTAAATTGGTCTCTAATTGATAGAGAACAAGATTGACTTTGAATTAGTCTCTAATTGATAGAGATCAAAATTGACAGTCATGGACTGGGCTCTAATTGCTAAAGGCAAGGATTGCTTGAGTTGGGCTCCGATTGATAGAGGCCAAGGATGACAATCATGGATTAGACTCTAATTGCTAGAGATGATGGATTGATTGAGTTGAAATGACTGAAATTCTCTTTGATTCCTTTATAAAATGGAACATGGACCAGAGGTAATGGTTGAATAGGCCTAGAGGCTAACTCATGCTCACATTGAGTTTATATGAATGGAAATAGTTCCAACATGAATTGGAACCTGAACAGGAGTTGAGGGTTGGACAAGCCTAGGGACTAATTAAATTCAAATGAATGGAACTCTTCTTAATTCCAACATGAATCAAAACTTGAACCACAGTTGATGGTTGAATAAGCCTAGTGGCTAGATGAATGGGACTCTTCTTAATTCCAACATGAATCAGAACCTGAACCAAAGTTGATGGTTGGATAAGCCTAGTGGCTAAATGAATTCAGATGAATGGAACTCTTCTTATTCCAACTTGAATCAGAACCCTAACCAAAGTTGATGGTTGGCCAATGGAACTCTTCTTAGTTCCAACATGAATCAGAACCCTAACCAAAGATGAGGGTTGGATAAGCCTAGTGGCTAATTGAATTCAGATGAATGGAACATTTCCTAGTTTCGACATGAATCAGAACCTTAACCAAAGTTGATGGTTGGATAGGCCTAGTGGCTAACTAAATTCAGATGAATGGAACTTTTCCTAGTTTCAACATGAACCAGAACCTAAACAAAGTTAATGGTTGGATAAGCCTAGTGGCTAATTGAATTCAAATGAATGGAACTTTTCCTAGTTCTGACATGAATCGGAACCTAAACAGGAGGTAAAGGGTGACAAAAAAAACCTAGGGGCCGAATGTCTCCTCCATTTTAACATGATCTAGGAGTGATGATTGAACCTGCCTACGGGTTAAACATTTCTTCAGTTCTGAGATGAACCAGAAATGGTAGTTGAATCTGGGGCTAAATATTTCTTTGATTCTAAGATAAACTGGATGTGATTGAATCTGCCTAGGGGCTAATTCTTTTCTTAATTTTGGATGAACCTAAATGATGATTGGACCTGCTTAGGGGCTGAATCATTCTTTAATTCAAAGGTGAATCGGGAAGGGTGATTAGACTTACATAGGGGCTAAATCTCTCCTTAAGTCAAAGGTGAATCGAGAACGGTGATGTAAGACCCGTATCAAACTAACCCGGTCTTATCACCTTGAATCAGGTTTACCCATCATGGTCAAGCCAAATGGACCAAGGGCGTAAAGGAGATTGTAATCCCAGGTATCAAACCGACCCAAAAATACTTAAATTAAGGAGAGGGTCGCATACCTAGCAAGGGAGGGTCGGACCCCCCAAGACAGAAAGTCAGACCCCCCCTATTTTACAGAGAGGGTCGGGCACTTTAGGATTTAGGGGTCAACGGGATCATCGACCCCCTCATCGACCCTCAGTTGCTGCCGAAAATAGAATTAGAAAATTTCTATAATTTCGGTTGGGGCTCTTTCCTAATCTCAAAGGGATTTATTTTAGGATGTTTCTACTCTATTTAAAGGACGTCCCTAGGCCTCTTTCACTCCTTTTAGAACCCTAATTGAATTGAGAGAAAGGGAAGAGAAAGGAGAGAAGAAGAAAAATGAGAAGAGTTGCAGAGAAGAAGTGTTCTTCTCAGGTAAGAATACTAATCCTATGAATTTCGTGAGACTTAGAATAGTTGAAGGAAGATGTAGGAGAAACTCAATCCATCCATCCATGATTAGGTTTCAATGGAAACCATGGAGGATATCAATTAGACTATATATTGGGTGAAGAGAAGTTCTAATCCATAGAATGTATGTGGAATGGACTATGGAAGAAGCCATAGGAGTTAAACAAGGAAGAATGGATCGAAACATGAGAATATCGACCAAAACCAGAGGTGGTCGCACATAGGGTCGATAGACCCATCGACCCTGATATCGACCCTGTTACAGGGCATCACAGTATACTGCTACCCTACCTGCGACCCATCCTGCGACCCTACAGTTAACAGCAAGCTGTAAAAATTAGAATAAATTCTAATTAAATTCTATCGACTTTGTTAGGTCTTCTATCAATATAATATTGATATAAAAGTGATTCTTAAGGCTTGGAAAGAGGATCTACAAACAAGCAAAGGTGAGGGAACAAGACCTAAACAAATTGGTTAATAACAAACTGTTTTTATTTCTTGAGTTCAATACGATGATTGTGATATGCGTGTGTGCTTGTAATGTGCATTCAACATGTCATCCAATATTTCTATTATTACTGTTCATGCATATTTAAATTTATTGATTATAACATGATGATGTTGATGATGGTAGGAATAGGCATGTGAATGTTTGTGTTTGGCTGGTGTACATGGTGCGGGTAGGGATGGTATCAACCGGTACTTCGATGCCGTTCTCATCGGGGTATATTGTGTCATGGTCTATTCAAGTCATGTCCACTAAGCAAGTGTTAGTGTGCTTGATGCGAGTGGAACATCAGGGGGAGGACGTGACATTGTGGTTCAGCCTGGTCACCAGACTCTAGCTCTATCTCTACTCAAGTCTTGTCCACTAACATCGTCGTATCGCCATTACCTTAGCGGAACTAATATGTCGTAGGGCATCAGGGGGGACGTGGCATTGTGGTTCAGCTTGGTCACCAGACCCTAGCTCTATCTCTATGGATGAATTGAGGGATGCTGGGGTGAGGCCTTGGATACATTATTTGACATTAGGGTTGGTTAGTTGCGAGCCCAGTTTGCAAGCCCTCACCAACAGGGGCTTACGTGTTGGTATGGGCAACCGGTACACCATGCCGTTTTCATGGGGTGTATATTGTCCATGGTGGGTGCATGTGGGACAACAGTGCCGTTTTCATTGGGCGTTTCCACACACTCGTGTATAGAGGTGCGGCGGCTACCTATCCTTTCTATAGCACATTGCAAACTTTAAACCAGACCAAAGATATGAATTGATTACATGCATATGTATTGTTGCATTGTGTTGTTTGCTCACTGAATCGTGATGTGTGCTCACCCTTTTGAATTCGAATACTTTTAGTTGATGATGCAGGTACCACCGTTGAAGATTATATGAACGCTCCTGTGTATGGGCATGTGGCGACAATGGAAGCTGAAGACTTAGTGGATATGCATGACTCCTCATGCGAGTGCAACTCATGCGTATTCGATTAGATTTTGTTTAGATTTTATTAAAGACATGTAATTGATATTTATTTAATTATGTCTCAGTTGATTTAACAATAATTTGATATTTATTCATGGTTATCACAGTTAGATTCTTAGTTCATTATCTGTAAGACTTCTGCTATTTATTTTATTACCTCTAATTAATGTGGAATGTGTTTTGGTTTATCATATGTGGGATAGCCTATTGTGAGATCTTGGTTGAACCGTTGGTTTATTGATGGTTCATCACACCATTCTGGTTGGAGCAGAATTGGGGTGTGACAGGTGATTAGATTTACCTAGGGGCTTAATCTTTCCTTCATTCTGAGGTGCATCGAGAACTATGATTGATTTTCTTAGGGGTTGAATCTTTCCTTAATTCTGAGGTACATTGAGAACTATGATTGGATTTGCCTAGGGGCTAAATCTTTCCTTAATTCTGAGATGAATCGAGAACTATGATTGGATTTGCCTAAGGGCTGGATGTTTCCTTAATTCAAAGATGAATCGAGAACTAAAATTGGATTTGCCTAGTAACTGAATCTCTCCTTAATCTAGGGGTGCATTGAGAACAGTGATTGGATTTGCCTAGGGGCTGAATCTCTCCTTAATTCTGAGATGAGTCGAGAACTATAATTGGATTTTCCTAGGGGCTGAATCTCTCCTTAATCTAGGGGTGTATTGAGAACAGTGATTGGATTTACCTAGGGGCTGAATCTCTCCTTATTTCAAAGGTGAATGGAGAAAGGGTGATTGGATTTGCCAAGGGATTGAAATTCTTCTTAATTCTGAGGTGAATCGAGAACTATGATTGGATTTGCCTAGGGGCTGAATCTCTCATTAATTCAGAGATGAATTGAGAACTATGATTGGATTTTCCTAGGGGCTGAATCTCTCCTTAATTCAAAGGTGAATCGAGAACTATGATTGGATTTGCCTAGGGGCTGAATCTCTCCTTAATTAGAGGTGAATCGAGAACTATGATTGGATTTGCCTAGGGGCTAAAACTCTCCTTGATTATGCGATGAACTGAGTATGATATTTGAGTAGGCCCAAGGACTAACTATACGGGAATATTGTAAACATTTTCAGGTATAAGTGCTTGTCGCTGCCTAAACTGAATGCTCTATTGCACCAGATTAACTGAGTTATTGATTGTGTTCCCAAATCTGGTTGCCTCATTTCTTACAAAATTTGATGTTCAATAAAGATCTAGATTCATGACTTCCATTGATTCATTTAGAAAGATAACATGGATGGATCTCAAGGTGGGAGATTAAGACAATTCCCTAATTGTAGGGGCCTCTCACCCTAAAAGGGTGGATATGGTTGCAGTTTGATTCTCTTATCCAAAGGCAATGAAACCCAATGGAAAAATATCAAGATTCTAGACATCTAGTGGAATGGAAGAAGTCACATGCACAATCAAAGATGACTTAACCAAAGTTAGTTCCCTCATAAGGATGATTGGGTAAACATTATCCAAGTCAATTTAATTGAATTTGATTAAGCCATGTGTTCAGTCTTGGGACCTCGTGATTCCAAAAAATAGATAATCAGTGGTACCAAGGTCTGGCCACTTGGGTTACCGAATTCGGTGAAATTGAAATGGATATATTAATTTGTTGTCCTTATTAGGAATGGTTTGCAAAAGTGGTTCATGGAGGAACAAACTAGTAAATTTTTTCTTGACCATGGTATCTATGTATTGACAGGGATTTTCTGTTCGTTTTTCGAAATCGACGTGTTAACAATGAGAAATTCGACACATCGAGCTTACTAAAAGGAGGGTGTATAGTGACCGTCTACTATGATGTAGAACAGGTGTATACATACCTCATACATGAATGAGAGTTCAAGATGCTCATCGTGTAGATTCTAACATGTTGACCAATCGAGGACAAAAATGGGCAAAAATTCGATGTCTCGAGCATGGATGTCATGGTTAAGTAGATTTTACTCGATCGATTCAGGGAAGAACCAAAAATAACAAACATTATGCTACAATCTGGGTTAGGACAGAAAAGGCCACCTTCACAAGGACGGGGTAACCTATCACCGAATGCACGATGAATAATGGGCCCCAATCCATTTATATACTATGTTGCAAGAATCTAGCGACATGGAGTAGCAAAACGCATTCCCAAGCGGACCCAAGAAATGCTCGTTAGAGGCTGCTCGTCGGTCGTGATCTCACAAAGTATAGGCCAAGGTTGTGTGTTTTTCCTAGCGGGCTGCCCCATCTGCATGGGACCCGGTTCGGCTACTCGTACGAATGTGTGACTGAACCCATTCCCCCCAAAACAATATCATACAAGCATATATATAGTATCCTAAAAGCCAGCATCCAATTCACATAAGAAAAGTTTTCATTTAGGAGTCTGACGTTTATATCCCCAGTGGAGTCGCCACTGTGAGGACAAAGATTGAAATTTTCTGGAAGTCGCCACCTAGATTAAGGTCTAGGACCTTAGAAAATGTAAAATCTTACCCTAAGGTAAAACTTCGATTGACTCATGACCCTTAGATTGGATTTCTAGTCCATCAGAGATTGGGTAAGCGTCAGGTTACAGTTATGGGAAGGGGTTAGGCACCCAAACCGCCCGATCGAGATCGGTCTCCTATACCTTTCCTATGCTAGACTCTCTCTGTTAAACCGAACCAAACCAAGTGGTTTGATATTATTGAACCGAATCTGTATCCATCAGATTGCCTACTTATTACGGAATTATTTTGAAAATCAGGTTCACCATCGTAGTTCAGGTGTGATTAAAGTTTATGGTTGTGATTTATGCTTGTACATGATTAAGTTCATTGTTCGAGTTGAAATTTATGCTTAAAAGATTAAGAAACCCTATAGGTTAGGATTTGGAGAGTCCATGCGAACTGATAGATAGTCCTAGTGGATCTATGGGTAACCCTATTTGGGTCAAAATATGGATAACCCATTATGGGTTGGAATATGGATAACCCTATCTGGGTTGAAATGTGGATAACCCTATCCGGGTTGGAATGTGGATACCCTATTTGGGTTGGAATGTGGATAACCCTATTTGGATCAAAATGTGGGTAAATATCCTAGTGGATCTATAGATAGTCCAAGTAGACTAAGGTTTAGATCCGAATTTGGGTTTCTCCCAAATGGTCTACGTATCATAGGATTTGCCCTAGGAATCAGTATCCACATAGTTCGAAATCTGGGTTGAAATGGTTGGGTATCCTAGTGGATCTATGGATAGTGCGAATGGACTAAGATGTGGATCCAAATTTGGGATTCTCCCAAATAGCCTACGTATCCTAGGGTTTGCCCTCGGAATCAGAATCCACGTAGTTCGGGATGAAGGAATAACATGTTCTAGGTTAGAATGTGAGAACATATTCTAGGTTTAGGGTTTAGAACCTATTCTAGGTTTAGGATTGAGAACCTCTTCTAGGTTTAGGGTTTACTGAGAGGTGAAAATCGTCCTGAATTACCCTTTTCATCCTAAGTTCTAATTTTAAAAGGTTTTGCCAAGCATTCTCGTTCTTTATTAAAAAATTTATTATTACCATTATGTCCTTCCAAAGAATGTGGGTGCCTAAATGCATGTCCCCACACCTAATATGTTTGCTAGGTGTACAGATATGGCAGTTCGACTAAGGTGTAGCATAAATTAAGTTATTGTCATAAATAAAATATTCTAGGCATGGCATATATGATATTTATAGTAACTATCACAAAATATAGTAAGATTATGAAAATCTCCCTAATATGGCATGCATTGCAAATAAGGCAAGAACCGAATATGGCAAGATCTAATATGCTAATCTAAGCATGGCAAAACCTAATATGCATCTATATATCAATATGGTAAGTATCAATCATAGAATGCAAATATGACATGAATTTTTCAAAAAAGGTAAGATCTTATATGCTATTTTCTAAGTATAGTAAGACTTAAAAATGGTAATTATTAAGATTTTGCTAAATATGATAAAAATTTATCTATTCTAACAAAAATAGCAACACATGAAATGTGGCAAACATGGTATGCACAATCCAAACAAAGCATATGAATGCTACAAATATAGCCATTTATCCAAATATGGCAAAATTCACTCAAACAATCATTGATGTTATAATGAATGAGACATCAATGAAACCTTTTTTTAAAAAGGGCAAAATTATCAAAAACATATGTTCAATGTTCTTTGAAAAATTATAATTCTTATGAAGAAATTTGGGAAGATTAATGACTCAAAACTGTCAAAATTGTGACACAAGGTTTCAGATAATGGAAAAAACTATGAACTGTATTCTGATTTTATCACATTACACAAGAATGACCATAAGTAGGACTTCCAAAATTAAAATCAAGCTCAACATTTTTTTATAGAAAAATGACTTAATATATTATATTTCATATGAAGGAGTTGAATCCCAATAGAGAGCAAAAACAGGTCAAAGATATGCCCTAAGACCGGACATGTGCACTGGTCAAATCTGTTCCAGATTTTTGACCAGTTGCACCATAAATTCCAAATAAAATCCTATACTTAATGAAAATTAAATACAGACATATGTCTATGTAGATAACTGTCTGATCTAAAATTTCATCAAGAAAAACAAGTTAAAACAGTATATTTTTTTTGTGAAAAATGATTCTTTTCAATCATGCAAATCAGTACATCATGACAGATTCAAAATCAGAGTACTATGCACTTAAAAATTGATTTAAATTCAATAAAAAATTATAAAAATACGAAACCAATGCCATTTTTTAGAAGAATTTTATATATAAAAAGTTAAGATGAAGATGATTTCCTGATTATGGCCATAAGACCCTTGTCTAGAGACTTTCTGATGGAGGATTGCATTACATCCGAGTAAAATAGTAATGTCAAAGAAAAAATTTTTGATATATTTTTCCATTTCCAAATGGAACGAAATTTTTTGGGTAGTCTTCTAACATATCAGAGAGACTCCCATAAAATTTTGGGCTTCAAAATCTAAGAAAAAATACAGGTGATGTATGTCCTAAGTGTGAATCCTAAATCTGAAAATTTCATATTAAAAAATCACTTTATGAAATTTACAAAAAACATCAAACATCATCATATATCATTCAAAACTTCATCATTGAATATCTTAGACAAATTATCATTCAAGAAAAATTCTAGACATAGGCATCCTAACATTAACAAGCATGTAATAGAGCATTCCTGATTGAGATTTCATGGAAATTAGCCTTTTTCTAGCAAAATTGGCATTCGAGCATTCTAACGACATCTAAATTTGTTTAGAGTACTAACCTTATGCTCGAATCGAGCAAAACCACCGATGTAGGATGATTGAAGATTGTATCAAACTCTTTGAAGGAAAACCCTCCTTCTCCTCTTTCTCTCACATTTTCTGGAGTAGAAAACGTCCCTCCTCTCTCTCTCTCTTCTCTTTCTCTCTTTTCTTCTTTTCTTTTTTTTCTTTTCTCTTTTTCTTCTCTCTGTCTTTCCCCCTCTCTCACGTTTTTTCTCTCTTACCCACATTCTCTCTCTCCTTCTGGTATAGAAAAGAAGCCCCCCTCTCTTCTCTTGGCCTATTTATGTTTTTTCTCCCCTCTTCTAGAAGATCCTTCTTTCCTTTTCTTCTTTTTCTATAAAATCTTTTTTTCTTCCTTTTTTCTTCTTTCCTTTCTTCTCTTCCTTCCCTTTTCTCTTCTCCCTCTCTCTTCCACACGTTTTCTTCTTTTCCCTCTTCTAGAAAATCCTCTCTTCTTCTTTCCTTCTTCTCTCTTCCTTTATTTTCTTCTTTTTCTTCTAGAAAATCCTTTCTTTCCATTTTTTTTTCCTTTCTTCTCTCTTTCCCACATTTTTTCTCCTTCCTTTCTTTCTTTTTTCTCCTTCTTCTTCTAGAAAATCCCTTCTCTCTTTCCTTTCTCTCTTTCCTTCTTCTAGAAAATTCCTTCTCACTTTCCTTTCTTTCTTCTTTCCTTTTCTTCTTCCTTCCTTTCCTTCCTTTTTTTTTCTTTCTCCCTCTCTCTTTCACGTTTTCTTTCTAGAAAATGTGAAAGAGATTCTATTTCTCTTTCCTTTTTTCTTTTTTCTTTTTCTTCTTTTTTTCTTTTTTTCTTTCCTTCCTATTTCCTTCCTTTTTTTTAATCTTTCTACCTCTCTTTCACGTTTTCTTTCAAGAAAACGTGAAAGATATTTTATTTCACTTTCCTTTTTTTTTCTTTTTTTTTCTTTTTTTTTTTCCTTCCTCATTCCTTTATTTTTTTTCTTTTTTCTTTCTCCCTCTCTCTTTCACGTTTTCTTTCTAGAAAACGTGAAAGAGATTTTATTTCTCTTCCCTTTTCTTTCTCCCATTCTCTTTCCCACGGCCTCTCTTTCCTCTCTCTTTCCACGGCCTCTCTTTCCTCTCTCTTTCCTATAATATATATATATATATATATATATATATATATATATATATATATATATATATATATATATATATATATATACATTATACACATATAAAAGAAATGCATGCATATGGACTGACATAACTTGGTCTGGATTGGTCTGAGCTGGGCCGGACTAAGTTAGACTAAGCTGGATTAAGCTGGTTTGGACCAAGGTTGACATTTCATAGTCCATTTCTATCACCCTTCCATATGGAATTTTTTGATAGCATCTCTTCCAAATTCTTTGCATTCACTTTGTAGAATATTAAAAATGAGGAATATTAAAACTTGAATCACCTCATTTGGATATAAAATGGCCAACTTATGAATTTCTGAAGTTTAAGCAGGTCAATTATCGATAATTTAGCTAACCATTCTGAGTGGGATCCTTCGGAGACTTCTACTGAAAATCCTTTATGTCCACTTTGTAGAGTACTAAAAATGGAACATAATGAAACTGAAATCACCTGATTTGGATATGGGGTGACCAAAATATGAATTTTCAAAGATTAAATGACCATTTCCATGTGTAATTTTGCATGGGACCCTTCGGAGACTTCTACCCGAGATTTTTTTTTCGTCCACTTTGTAGAACATCACAAATGAAGAATAATGGCTTTAGAATCATCTGAATCCAACGAAGAACGACAAAGATATGAAGCTTTGAAGTTCAAACGATAATTTTGCATGAAAGCTTGCATGGTGCCCACTGATGACTTCTACCTGGGATTTTTCATGTCTACTTTGAAGAGGACTGAAAATAAGGAATATTGGCCTTTGAATCATCTGAATTCGACGTAGAACGACTAAGATATGAAGCTTTGAAGTTCTAACGATAATTTTGCATGAAAGCTTGCATGAGGCCCACTGGTGACTTCTACCCGGGATTTTTCACGTTCACTTTGAAGAGGACTGAAAATAAGGAATATTGGCCTTTGAATCATCTGATTCCGATATCAGATGACCAAGATATGATGTCTTGAAGTTTGAATGATAATGCATGCATTATACGATAATTACATAAATGCCCTTGCACTTTCAAATTGCGATATCTTCCTTGTTTGAAGTCAGAATTTGATGATTTTGGTCTCATTTCGAAGATAATTTCACGACATGTACATCCAAGTAGGTAATAACCTAAGATCCTGCTGTGGGGTTCATTAGAGAATCACAAATCTTTGGGTTAAAGGCCGAAAACCTACCATATGGGTTCGCTTATGCTGAGGGTGGCAAAAATGGGGTGCTTACACCAACACAGGTGCTTATGGTATGTTTGTTTTAAAGCTTTTAAATTTATCCTAACTCAATTCATGACTCTTGTGGAAGTATTCATGTTTGATGGGCAAAGCCTTAGAGCTTTGATACCAAGTTGTCACACCTCAATTTTGGACTAACCAGTGGTGTGATGAACCATTATAAGAACCAACAGTTCAATCAGGATCTCAGATAGGCTATGCAACCATGTTAGACTAAAACACATTCGACAGTAATAATCAGAGATAATAAAGTAAATAGCGAAAGTCTTATTAATAATGAACCAAGTGTCTATAATGATAAGTAAATTAAATAGTCCAGTTATCTCCAAGTAACCAAAACATAATTAATACCTATAACAATTACCAAAATACGAAAGTTAAACATTAAGCGTAATCATAATTGAAACACTAGCTTGACAAGTCATATTCATCATCCATAGCTTGCACATCCATAGCTGCCACATGTCCATACATTGGCGCATCGATATAATCTTCAACGGTAACACCTGCAACATCAGAAACTAAAAAGAATTATGCGCGCGCGGGCTAGCTCTCAAACTTGAGCTCAGTGAGTGAACAAAACAATGCGAAAGCATATGCATGCATTTAATTCATATCATTGGTCTGGTTTTAAAGTTTGTAATATGCTATAGAAAGAATTGGCAGCCACCACACCTCTATACACTGGTGTATAAGCCCACCGAATGGATCAAACACCATTGTCATCCACATCCACCCTACCATGGAATAGAGATAGAGCTAGAGTGTCTAGATCACACACCGCCAACACTTCCCCTGATGTCGTACCCATACCAACATGTAAGCCCCTATTGGCAAGGGCTTGCAAATTGGGCTCGCAACTAACCAATCCCAATGCCATCTAGTATATCCAAGGCCTTACCCCAGCATCCCTCAATACGTCCATAAATATAGAGTTAATGCCCCCAACAGAGTCGAAGACCACACAGTCTGAGACCACCTCCCTTGATGCCCTATGACATAATAGTTCTGCTAAGATAATAGAGATACGACGATGTCAGTGGGCAAGACTTGAGTAGAGATAGAGCTAGAGTCTGGTGACCAGGCTGAACCACAATGCCATGTCCTCCCCCTGATGCTCCACTTGCATCAATCTTACTAACCACACACACAATCGCATGCCTATTCCTAGCATCATCATCATCATGTTATAAATAGACAAGAATAAATATGCATGAGAAGTAATAACAGAAATATTGGATGACATGTGAGATGCACATTACAAGCATACAAGCATAGAAACATTCATTGCATTGGACAAATAAGGTAAAACAGTTTGTTGTTATCCAATTAGTTAAGGTCTTGTTCCCTCACCTTTGATTGATGTTTATTCCTCTCCCAAGCTTTGAAAGTCACTTTGAATCTATTGATAACCTAAACAATTAATGTTTTTAAGTTAGGGTTCAAGTTTACCAAGTTACGATAGTCAAAAACCATATCTGGTCTCAAAATATACTTGTTGTTATCGTATGGTCGATACCCTATGGTCGATCCTATGGTCACAATATATGCCACCGTACGACGTATGGTCGATACCCAATGGTTGCACTATATGCGACCATACCTGCGACCATACGTTTTCTGAATTCTTCCTGAATGGCTATGGTTGATACTCTGGTCATCCTATGGTCAACCATAGCTGTGATTGTTAGGGAAAATAGTGATGAATGATTAAATCTAACCATAAAAAGAGAATTTAGGATGATCTTTTGGCGATGAACACGTGGCGCTCATCCAAGATGCGTGGTATGAGAATGAAGGTGTTGCGGAGGATACTATAAGGAACCAGTGTTCGACCCCTTATGCTGACTAGAATAAGATGCGACAGATTGACATGGGTTGTTGGACCATTAATCGATTATCATTAATGCTCATAAATGCTGACAACAACCATAAATGCAAGACATGCTGATGTGATCCACCAAGTCACTAGATCTTGGTCCAAATCAATGGAAAGTCAGAACTTTACTTGGTAAAAGTGTAAGGACAGAAGCGGACATCAGGGTGTATAAGGAACATAGCCTAGAAGGGGGGTTGAAGAAGGTCGATAGGGGTCGAAATGTGATTGACAAGACAATGTTACATGGTCTAGGGGGTCGTAGGTGTGCGGACCTATTGTACCCTAGATAGCTAATGATCAAAGTAGTAACAGGTTCGGGAAAGCTTGCCCAAAAAGGTTTCCAACTGAATCTATATATGTAACAAGAGAATATGAAATAAAGAAGATTTGAACTCTGGAGAAAAACATCTCTGATTTTCC
Organism: Protea cynaroides; assembly: GCA_028583415.1. Taxonomy (NCBI): domain Eukaryota; kingdom Viridiplantae; phylum Streptophyta; class Magnoliopsida; order Proteales; family Proteaceae; genus Protea; species Protea cynaroides. The sequence goes on along the minus strand of CM053275.1, from coordinate 64,079,305 downwards.
GGTTTTCATAGCTTTCAGTTGTGTTCTTTCAGTGTCTAAGTTTGGTAGGAAAGGAGATAGTATCGGAAAACTATGTCTCAGGGAACCCTTGTTCTGAGAAGGAGCTACATTGTTTCATTGAGAGTTCCATATTGTCTATCCTAGGGATTCCATTCTGGATTCCAGTGACAATAGTTTGGCGACCACCGTGGGGCCCTGATATACTTTGTTTGTTCAAATATCTCCTCTTTTGCCAAGTGAAGGGAAAAAACTTTCCCAACTTTCTTCCTTTTCTTCACTCCCATTTTCTCCCTATCCATTCAACTAGTTTTCTTAACATTGGCATGGCACCAGCAGGAAGAGCTGAAAGTTCCTATAACTTATGGGAGACTTAAGTCCGACAGACTGAAGCTAATATGGCTAGAGAACGGGATGATGCCCCAAGAGGACAAGATCCCCAAGATGTTTTTCCAGAAGAGCCAACCAATAATGGAGCGGGTGGCTCCAACCTAGATCCGACCCAATATGTTTCTAGGGAGAAATTTGATAGACTAACCCAGTAGTTGGCCGCTCTGACAGAACTGTTACAACAATGGCCCACAGGAGTACCAGCAGCTTCAGTACCACCAGTAGATGTACCTGAAGTCCCAGAGAGATCGCTGCAGTCTAGACGCTCTGTGCCACATGCTATCCTTCCTAGCCCATGGGGGGATAGTCCCTCAGTAGATTCATATCACCATAGGGGTTGAAGCAGCCAGTGGGGGGACCCGCGACCTCAATCTGTCCCAGGAGTCGACCCCACTGAAATCGTTGAAAGTAGCCAAGAGTCCTTGGAAGTTTCTCGCCGGTCGTCTATCTCACGTAGGATGGGGTTAAGGCAAGGTGCCAGGTGGGCCAGAGCCGGGATATACACTGAATCGGAGGTAACACGAGAGGCCCAAAGGAGGGTCGATGAAGCCAGACGTGCTAGAGAAGATGCTCAAGCTAGGGTCGATGCTGCTCAACAGGCTCGTAAAGATATACAAGCAAGGAACGAAGAAGCTAGGAGAATTAGATAAGAAACCCAAGCCAGGGTCAAAGAGGCCAGACAAATCCATGAAGAAGTCCAGGCAAGAGTTGACGCAGCGCGAGGAGAAAGGATGGCGGCTGCGCCGTCCGTTGCAATGCCTTCGACTGTTGTACCCGTTGTGGTTGTACCAACGGCAGATAGCTCTCTAGCTGGGAATGAAAACACTGAAAGGCTCGAACGTCTTGTCAAAGAGAAAATGGATCGGGTATAGCATGTGGAAAGAGGGGTCGATCCGACCGCTCTTCAAGAGTATGTCACTGAGACAGCCCTAACGGATGAGGTTATGAATCATCCCTTACCTTCCAACTTTTCCCTCCCAAATGTAGGATGGTATGATGGCAAGATGGATCCGGAGAAACACTTGGATAACTTCAAGGTGGGAATGGTCATTTACGGTCACCACGACGCGCTGTGTTGCAGAGCCTTCCCATCAACATTACGAGAAGCGGGAAGGGCATGGTTCAACAACCTTCCTCCACGATCGATGGGAACTTTCAAGGAGCTCAGCAGCTTATTCCTCTCCCACTTTCAAGGGAGTCGAGTGCAGAAGAAAAATCTATCCCATTTGATGGCAATCAAGCAAGGCGAAGGGGAGCCACTTCGACAATTCATCACCCGTTTCCTAGGAGTGGCAGGAGAAGTCAAAGACTTGCAACCAAATGTGGTTGTTTCGACCCTATCTAAAGCCTGCAGAGACCCACAGTTGGTGTTCTCACTCAACAAAAAGGGCCAGAGAACTCATGTGGAAATTTTCAGTCAATGCGATCGGTATGCATCAGGGGTAGAAGCGGTGGCGGAGTTATCAAGACCAATAAGTTTGGGTCATGTGGTTGCTGAAAAGAAGAGGAATGAAGCATTAGAGAAGGCTCCTAAAGAAGGAGAAACAAGCAAAAAAAACCAAGGTGGCGAAGGACTTATACCCTACTCGACCCGCTCAAGAATACACACCTCTCAACAGAACCATGTCTGAGATATTGAACATCAAAAGAGGTGACACCCTACTAGTCCCTCCACCGAAGATGATGGCACGGCCTGAGGAGCGCAATAGACGATTATATTGTGCACATCACCAAGATCATGGCCATGATACCAACTCATGCAGGCATTTGAAAAGTCTAGTCGAAGATCTTATCCAGCATGGAAGGTGGACAGAGTTCATAAGATTAGAGGCGGGCCCAACTCTGCCTACACCTGCGATGGTGCTTCCTCCACCTCCAGCTGCGAGGGCTTCCGAAGAAAGAAGAGTGAGGGTCGAACATTGACCTCAACCACCCCCAAGGTCACCCTCGAGGGGATTTATGGGCTAGATCGATCTGTGCATAGATGAGCAGCAGGAGAAGATGAGGGAGTACCCGGCTCCAGGGGTTCGAACTGTTCGAGGGAAAAGTCCCCCACAGAAGCTGTTGGGAAAGGCCGGACCAGAGCAAGATCTAGGGCTGAGTGATGATGAGTATGTTACACTTAGCCAGCCGGAATGCATGACGGTGACGGTCTGGCCTGAGCACATGCGGCGTGAAGTGCTCCCAATTGTGATAGAACCAGAGGAGGAAGGAGCGGCAAAGGGAAAGCAAGTTCGAAGTAGGGACGAAAACATGGGGGAGTCATCTTCCAAGAAGTTCAGGTATGATGGATACATTTATTTTGGAGACGACGATCTGATCGACGTTGTCACCCCCCATGAAGATCCTCTTGTCATCAAAATGGCCATTAGAGAGGAGTGGGATGTGAGTCGAATTCTAGTCGATACGGGAAGCGCTTGTGAAATCATGTATTACGACACGTATCAGAGGTTGGGCTACAAGGATGAGCAGCTGAGGCCCATTCGATACTCTCTTCTAGGTTTCAATGGCGAGGGAGTGCGGGTAGAAGGAGCCATTCAGATTGATACTCGCCTGGGAACCTACCCAGCACGGGTAAGCATCAATATGAAGTATATGGTGATAGATACCAGATCGAGCCATAACAGTATACTCGAAAGGACAGGTTTAAACAAGCTGCGGGCTTGCTCATCTACCTACTATTTGCAAGGCGGAGTTGGGTGTTGCAAGGAGGACCAATCCGTCTCGAAAAGATGCCATGCTGCATCCCTGGCTGCCCTGGATGAAGATCAACCCGTTCAAGTGATCCAGCTGGATGATTACCATGGCAACTTCCCTACAGAGCGAACCACTCCAATCGAAGATCTCATCTCAGTACCCTTCAACGATGACCATCCTGAGAAGACATTCTTAGTAGGATCAGCTATTCCAGAGGAACAAAGGCAGGAACTCATAAAGTTTTTAAGGGCAAATTCGGACGTCTTTGCTTGGATCCAGAAGACATGCTGGGAATCCCACGGTCGATCATAGAGCATCATCTCCAGATAGATCCACATCAGTGCCCTATCCGCCAGAAGAAGAGAGCAGTATCGGTAGAGAAGCAAGTAATCATCGATCAGGAGGTTGAAAAGTTGCTGAAGGCAGGATTTATCCGAGAAGTGTATTACCAGGATTGGTTGGCTAATGTTGTAATGGTGCCTAAGTCCGATGGCCGTTGGCGTGTATGTACTGATTTCACAGATCTTAATAAAGCATGTCTAAAAGATTCTTACCCCTTGCCTCGGATAGATCAGCTCATTGATGCCACTGCAGGATATGAGCTGCTATCCTTTCTGGATGATAATTCGGGTTATAATCAAATAAAGATGGCCAAGGAGGACGAGGATAATACAGCCTTCATCACCAATAAGGGTACTTACTGCTATACAGTAATGCCCTTCGGGCTAAAAAATGCAGGGGAAACATACCAGAGGCTCGTTAATAAAGTTTTCGAAAAGCAGATTGGTCGAACCATGGAGGTATATGTGGATGATTTTCTGGTCAAGACAGTTAAAGCGACAGATCACCTGGCGGACCTCAAGGAAGTTTTTGGTGTAGTAAGAAGAAATTCCCTACGCCTCAATCCGGCCAAGTGCGCTTTTGGGGTTCAGTCTGGCAAGTTCTTAGGCTTCATGGTCTCTCAGAGGGGGATTGAGGCCAATCCCATAAAGATTGAAGCAATCCAAAGTATAAAGTCTCCAACTACGCCCAAGCAAGTTCAAGTACTCACAGGTCGAATCACTGCCCTTGGGCGATTTCTTTCCCGATCTGCGGATAGATGTCTCCCATTCTTCAAAACTCTTAAAGGATCCAATTCTTTTAAATGGACAACTGAATGCGAGGAGGCGTTCCGTGGCCTCAAAACGGTATCTTTCTTCACCACCTTTGTTAGTCAAACCAGAGGCTGGAGATACATTACTGCTTTATCTGGCGGTTCACCATGTGCCGTCAGTGGAGTACTAGTCAAGGGAGTCAACAGAATACAACACCCTGTGTACTATGTCAGCAAGGCCCTATTAGATGTAGAAACCAGGTATCAATCAATCGAAAAGTTAACTCTAGCAGTGGTGGTTTGTGCTCGCAAGTTATGACCCTACTTCCAGTCTCACTCCATCATCGTATTGACCGATCGACCCCTGAGTAAATTCCTTGCCAGAGCAGATGTGTCCGGGCGTATAATCAATTGGGCGGTCGAACTAGGGGAGTTTGACCTCAAGTTTCAACCTTGGACTACCATTAAAGCACAGGCATTAACAGATTTCCTGATTGAAAGTACCCTCCCAGGGGGTAAAGAAGAAGGGGCGAATCCGGACCGAGCCCTTGAAGAAGCCAAAGTTAAAATATTCCTCAGTCCTGAAGAACCTTCTTGGGTCATGTACATAGACGGAGCTTCCATCCAAGAAGATGTGGGGGCGGGTATTGTGCTTATCAGCCCCGAAGGGTTCATAGTACTGACATCTGTACCTTTTGGTTTCTTAACGACCAATAATGTGGTAGAGTATGAGGCCTTGGTAGCCGGACTTAAATTGGCTAGAAAGTTGAAAGTCACTCACTTGTTGATGTATGGGGATTCCCAAGTGGTCGTGCGACAAGTTACAGGGGACTATGAGGCTCGAAAAAACCGTCTGGCTAAATATTTAGCCCTCGTGAAGCAGCTCATTGAACCACTGGAGAAGTTTACGATGGTTAGCATACCATGTGATCAGAATATGGAAGCAGATGCACTGTCTCATCTTGGATCCAGCGATTTGAGTCATTTCGGTGTGCCAGTATATGTGGAGCATATGTCAGATCCTAGCATCGACCCTGTAGGAGAGGTCTTACTTGTCGATGTCGAGCCCTATTGGATGGATCCATTACTTACTTATCTGAGGGAGAATGTCTTACCTGAGGACAAGAAAGAAGCCCGGCGCATTCAGACACAGGCTGGATCGTATGTCATTCACGACGAGGTACTTTACAAAAAATCCCATACTTTTCCATTGCTCCGATGTATTCCCCCTTCAAAAGCAGAGTACATTATGGCGGAAGTTCATGAGGGGATCTGCGGAGCCCACCAATGTGGGCGCACCATGTGTTTCAAGATCATCAGGATGGGGTATCATTGGCCCCATATGATGAGCGATTGTGAGAAGTACGCCAGAAGCTGTGAAGCATGCCAGAAGCATGCTCCCATGACCCATCACCCATGCACACAGCTACAGCCTATTCCCTCTTCCATTCCTTTCGCAGTCTAGGGTATGGATATTCTGGGTCCATTCCCGCAAGCAAGGGGGCAGTTGCAATACATCTTGGTGGCAATTGATTACTTCACCAAGTGGATTGAGGTGAAAGCAATGGTGAGGGTCACGATGCATAAAGCTAAGGAGTTCTTTAGACTTGATGTCCTATACAGATATGAAATCCCACAAGTACTGGTTAATGACAATGGCCCGCAATTCTCAAGTCAGATCTTCCGTGAATTCTGCCACGACCATAAAATTGGGCATAGGTTTGCATCAGTAGCACACCCAAAAACTAATGGACAGACATAAGTCACCAATCGAACTCTGCTACATGGTTTAGCCAGACGAGTGAAGGAAAAGAGACAGGCATGGGCTCAGGAATTACCTAGTGTGGTATGATCATATCGAACAACTCAGCGGACGGCTACAGGGGCTACTCCTTTCAAGTTGGCTTTTGGGTCTGAAGCTGTCATTCCAATCGAAGTGGTGGAAAAAAGCTATAGGGTGTTAAACTTCAATGATGATACTAACAAACACATCCTTTTGATGGATCTAGATCTCCTAGAAGACGTTCGTGAAATGGCTCGACTGCGCATAGCAGCTTATCAGCAGAAAACAGCAAAATATTTCAATTCAAGGGTCAAGGAGAATCTGTTTCAAGTGGGTGATTTAGTTTTACGATCGACGGCTGTCACTATTCCTACTCAGCAGGGTAAGTAGAACCCAAATTGGGAAGGACCATACCGAGTTGTGAAGGTTACTTGGCTGGGGTCGTATCATTTGGAGACAATAGATGGATCGGCCCTACCACGCACTTGGCATTCCAAAAATCTTCGAAGATATTTTGTGTAAGGTGCCTTTTCTACTTACTCAATAAAGTATCTGTTTGCATTACATTTTTTCCAAAGAAAAAGGCCTCAGGGTCTTGTGTAGGCAAAGATGGAAATCTTGGAAGTCACCACCTAGATTAAGGTCTAAGACCTTAGAAATGTGAAATCTCACCCTAAGGTAAAACTTCGATTGACTCATGACCCTTAGATTGGATTTCTGGTCCATCAGAGATTGGGTAAGCGTCAGATTACGGATATGGGAAGGGGTTAGGCACCCAAACTGCCCGATCAAAATAGGTCTCCTATACCTTTCCTATGCCAGACTCTATCTGTTAAATCGAACCAAACCAAGTGGTTTGATATCATTGAACCGAATCTGTATCCATCAGATTGCCTATGTATTACGGAATTATTCCAAAAATCAGGTTCACCATCGTAGTTCAGGTGTGATTAATGTTTATGGATGTGATTTATGCTTCTACTTGATTAAGCTCATTGTTCAAGTTGAAGTTTATGCTTGAAAGGATGAGAAACCCTATGGGTTAGGATCTGGATAGTCCATGTGGACTGAAAGATAGTCCTAGTGGATCTAAGAATAACCCTATTTGGGTTAAAATATGGATAACTCATTCTGGGTTGGAATATGGATAACCCTTTCTAGGTTGAAATGTGGATAATCCTATCTGGGTTGGAATGTTTATAACCCTATTTGGATTAGAATGTGGATAACCCTATTTGGATTGTAATGTGGATAACCCTATTTGGATCAAAATGTGGATAAATATCCTAGTGGATCTATGGATAGTCCAAGTGGACAAAGGTTTGGATCTGAATTTGGAATTCTCCCAAATAGCCTACGTATCCTAGGATTTGCCCTAAGAATTAGAATCCGCGTAGTTTGAAAAATGATAACATGTTCTAGGTTAGAATGTGGGAACCTATTCTAGGTTTAGGGTTTAGAACCTGTTCTAGGTTTAGGGTTGAGAACCTATTCTAGGTTTAGGGTTTACCAAGGGGCAAAATCATCCTGAATTACCCTTTTCAACCTAAGTTCTAATTTTGAAAGGTTTGGCAAAGCATCCTCTTTCTTTATTAAGGTTTTTTATTATTCCCATTATGCCCTTTTCAAGAATGTGGGTGCCTAAATGCACGTCCCCACACCTAATATGTTTGCTAGGTGTACAGATATGGTAGTTCAACTAGGGTACAGCATAAATTAAATTATTGCCAAAAAATAAATATTCTAAGCATGGCATGTATGATATTTCTGGTAACTATCACGACATATAGTAAGATTATGAAAATCTTCCTAATATGGCATGTATTGCAAATAAGGCAAGAACCTAATATGGTTAGATCTAAGCATGGCAAGATCTAATATGGCAAGATCTAATATGGTAAGATCTAATATGAATCTATTTATCAATATGGTAAGTACCAATCATAGAATGCACATATGACAAGAATTTTTCAAAAAAGGAAAGATCTTATATACTATTTTCTAAGCATAGTAAGACTTAAAAATAGTAACTATTAAGATTTTGCTAAAATATGGTAAAAATTTATCTATTCTACCAAAAATAGAAACACATGAAATGTGGCAAACATGGTATGCACAATCCAAACAAAGCATATGAATGTTCCAAATATAGTCATTTATCCAAATATGGTAAAATTCACTTAAACAATCATTGATGTTATAATGAATGAGACATCAATGAAACCTTTTTTTGAAAAATGCAAAATTATCAAAAAAAAAACATATGTTCAATGTTCTTTGAAAAAATTGTAATTTTTATGAAGAAATTTGGGAAGATTAATGACTCAAAACTGTCAAAATTGTGACACAAGGTTTCAAATAATGGACAAAACTATGAACAGTATTCAGATTTTGTCACATTACATAAGAATGACCATAAGTAGGTCTTTCGAAACTCAAATCAAGCTCAACTTTTTTTCATAGAAATATGATTAATATATTATATTTCATATGAAGATGTTGAATCCCAAAAAAAAAGTAAAAATATGTCAAAGATATGCACTAAGACCGGACATGTGCAATGGTCAAATTTGTTCCAGATTTTTGACCAGTTGCACCATAAATTTTAAATAAAATTCTATTCTTAATGAAAATTAAATACAGACATACGTCTATGTAGATAACTGTTTGATCTAAAATTTTATGAAGAAAAATAAGTTAAAACAGTATATTTTCTTTGTGAAAAATGATTCTTTTCAATCATGCAAATCAGTACATCATGACAGATTCAAAATCAGAGCACTATGCACTTAAAATTTGATATCAATTTAATAAAAAATTAAAAAAATATAAAACAAATGCCATTATTTATAAGACTTTCATGTCTAAAAATTTTATATTAAGTGGATTTTCTGATTATGGCCATAAGACCCTTGTCTAGAGACTTTCTGATGGAGGATTGCATTACATCCGGAAAAAAATAGCAATGTTAAAGACAAATTTTTTGATATATTTTTCCAATCCCAAATGGAACGAAATTTTTAGGGTAGTCTTCTAACATATCAGAGGGACTCTCATAAAAATTTGGGCTTCAAAATCCAATAAAAAATACATGTGATGTACGTCCTAAGTTTGAATCCTAAATCTGAAAATTTCAGATTAGAAAACCACTTTATGAAATTTGCAAAAAACATCAAACATCATCATATATCATTCAAAAATTCATCATTGGATAGCTCAGACAAATTATCATTCATGAAAAATACTAGACCTAGGCATCCTAACATTAACAAGCATGTAATAGAGCATTCCTGATTGAGATTTCATGAAAATTAGTCTTTTTCAAGCAAAATTGGCATTCGAGCATTCTAACGACCTCTAAATTTGTATAGAGTACTAACCTTATGCTCAAATCGAGTGAAACCGTCGATGAAGGATGATTGGAGTTTGTATCAAGCTCTTTGAATGCGAACCCTCCTTCTCCTCTCTTCTACTTTTCTCTCTCTTCTCTTTCTCTCTTTTCTTCTTCTCTATTTTTTCTTTTCTCTTCTTCTTCTCTTTTTTTTTTCTTTTCTCTTCTTCTTCTCTCTTTCTTTCTCCCTCTCTCACATTTTTCTCTCTTACCCACGTTCTCTCTCTCCTTGTGGTCTGGAAAAGAAGCCTCGTCTCTCTTCTTTTGGCCTATTTATGTTTTTTCTCTCCTCTTCTAGAAGATGCTTCTTTCTTTTTCTTCTTTTTCTAGAAAATATCTTTTTTTCTTCCTTTTTTCTTCTTTCCTTTCTTCTCTTTCTTCCCTTTTCTCTTCTCCCTCTCTATACATTTTCTCTCTCTTCATCTCCTAGAAAATCCTCTCTTCCTCTTTCCTTCTTATCTCTTCCTTCCTTTTCTTCTTTTTTTTCTTCTAGAAAACCCTTTCTTTCTATTTTTTTCTTTTTTTCTTTCTTTTCTTCCTTCCCACGTTTTTTCTTCTTCCTTTCTTTCCTTTTTCTCCTCCTTTTAGAAAATTCCTTCTCTCTTTCCTTTCTCTCTTTCCTTCTTCTAGAAAATTCCTTCTCTCTTTCCTTTCTTTCTTCTTTCTCCTTTTCTACTTTCTTCTTTTCCTTCTTTTTTTCTTTCTCCCTCTCTTTTCACATTTTCTTTCTTAGAAAACATTTCCTTTTTTTTTTCTTCTTTTTTTCTGTTTTTCTTTCCTTCCTCTTTCCTTCCTTTTTTTTTCTTTCTCCCTCTCTCTTTCATGTTTTCTTTCTAGAAAACGTGAAGGGAAATCTTTTCTTTCTTTTTCTTTTCTTTTTTCTTTTATTTCTCTCTCTTTACTTTTTTCTTTCTCCCACTCTCTTTCCTATGGCCTCTCTTTCCACGGCCTCATTTTCCTCTCTCTTTCCTAATATAAATGTATATATATATATATATATATATATATATATATATATATATATATATATATATATATATATATATATATATATATATATATATATATATATTATATACAATAATATATTATACATTATACATATATAAAAGGAATGCATGCATATGACTGACATAACTTGATCTGGATTGGTCTGGGCTGGGCCGAGCTAAGTTAGACAAAACTGAATTAAGCTGGTTTGGACTAAAGTTGATATTTCATAGTCCATTTCTGTCACCCTTCCATATGGAATTTTTCGATAGCATCTATTCCAAATTTTCTACGTTGACTTTGTAGAACATTAAAAATGAGGAATATTAGAACTTGAATCATCTCATTTGGAAATGAAATGGCCAACTTATGAGTTTTTGAAATTTAAGCAGGCCAATTATTGATAATTTGACTGACCATTCTGCATGGGATTCTTCGGAGACTTCTACCCGAGATTTTTTTACGTCCACTTTGTAGAATACTAAAAATGGAACATAATGAAGCTAAAATTACTTGATTTGGATATGGGGTGACCAAAATATGAATTTTCGAAGATTAAATGACCATTTTCATATGTAATTTTGCATGGGACCCTTCAAAGAATTCTACCCGAGATTTTTTATGTTCACTTTGTAGAACATTACAAATTAAGAATAATGGCCTTGTAATCATCTGAATCCGATGTAGAACGACAAAGATATGAAGGTTTGAAGTTCTAACGATAATTTTGCATGAAAACTTGCATGGGGCCCATTGGTGACTTCTACTTGGGATTTTTCTCGTCCACTTTGAGGAGGACTAAAAATAAGAAATATTGGCCTTTGAATCATCTGATTCCGATATCAGATGACCAAGATATGATGTCTTGAAGTTTGGATGATAATGCATGCATGATACGATAATTACGTAAATGCCCTTGCACTTTCAAACTACGATATCTTCCTTGTTTGACGTCAGAATTTGATGATTCCGGTTTCATTTCAAAGATAATTTCACGACCTATTCATCCAAGTAGGTAATATCTGATGACCCTGTTGTGGGGTTCATTAGAGAATCACCAACCTTTGGGTTAAAGGCCGAAAACCTGCCATATTGGTTCACTTATGCTGAGGGTGGCAAAAATGGGGTGCTTACAGGTTTCGAAAAGAAAAAGGCCTCAGGGTCTCGAAAAGAAAAGGCCTAAGGATCTCGAAAAGAAAAGACCTAAGGGTCTCGAAAAGAAAATACCTAAGGGTCTCGAAAAGGAAAGGCCTAAGGGTCTCGAAAAGGAAAGGCCGAAGGGTCTCGAAAAGAAAAGGCCTAAGGGTCTCGAAAAGGAAAGGCCTAAGGGTCTCGAAAAGGAAAGGCCGAAGGGTCTCGGAAAAAAAAAAGAGAAGAGAGGAAAAAGCCTAATGGTCATTTTGATTTCACTTTGGTTTTAATTCATTGACAAAGTGCAATTATTTAAAGCCAAGGGAGTAATGGTGGAATAGTTGTTGGAATTACTTAGAACAAGTACAGTAAAGAAAAGTGTATAAGTTCAGAATAAAGGAATTATATTGAATAATGTACTACAGGGTACATTCTTACAAAAAAAAAAAGGAAAAAAAGAAGAAAAAAAGATACATGTCTATTGTTCATCCATCGAAGGAAGGGTGGCCGGATCTTCGGAAGTCATCCCAAGCATATCTAGAGTGTCTGATGGAGGAGCGATGGAGGGTGAAACTGCTTCTGGAGGTGGAGGAATATTGGAAGGCAGCACAAGCTTGTCCTGGATTACCCTACTCATCAGAGGAATGAGGGAAAAGTCGAAGGCCGGAAGATGGGCAGACATCTACAAGTGCACGACCAAGAGAGCTTCTCGGATGGCTCTGGCTCTTTCCCTCCTGAACATGCCCTCCATATCCTCAGAATCGAGCAAGGCTCTCAAGGTCTTCTCCCTGTCTTGTGCCAAAGATGATTGGGCTTGCGATAACTTTTCAGTCAGGCGAGCAATTGAAGATTGCATGCTGACACTCTACTCCTGCATAACGGTTAAGTCCCTTTTGAGGGCATCCTCTCTGGTGGTAGATTGGGCCAACTCGGCTTGTAGCTTGTGGTTCTCTGCCAGCAAATTGCCCATCTCGGTGACCAACTCATCTCGGGCATCCTACAGACCTTTGACCTCCTCCTCCAATTGGTTGTTGAGATCAGTGGTTGCTTTAACTTGGTCCGCCATGACCTCGTTGGACAGCCGCACTTCAGACAACTCCTTCTGGGCAGCTCGAAAACTTTGGCACGAGTAGTGAAATGCTCGTCCAATCGACAGTACTTGGTTTTTTCGTCAGATAGCCATCTCCGGTTCAGCTCCAACGACGCCTCAGTAGTGCGCCACTTAAAGCCCAGTTCCTTGGCCCGCTCATCTGCCTCTTTGGCCCGCTCGTTTACTTCTCTGGCTCGCTCCTCCGCATCGTCCCTTTCTTGCTTAACCACCTTGAACACAGAAGCTAGGGAGTCCTTTTCTTCCTTCCAAACCTCCTCTGCCTCAATACGAGCAGCAATAGCCGCATCTCAATCATGGGCGGCTTGATCATGCTCTGCGTGGGCAAGAGACAGAAGCCTATGGCTCTCCTGGACAGCAGCATGCACCTCTTTCAACTTTTGTACAGAGCTTGTTAACATTTTTTAGTAGTAGTTCGTCCCGCACATCAACTGCAAAAAGGAAGACAACATGGAATATTTGTTAGAAAGGGATAAAAAAAAAGAGAAGTTGGAAGACTTACTTGATACAGGGCTGCACATTCGCCCTGGTCGATACCCTCGAGAGGGACATACTTGAATACCTCGTCATCAGCAGGGAGACAGGCGTTGTGAATGATTTCTTGAGCCACTAGGTGGTTGCGTAGCCCACGGTCCATGGAACGTACCTCCCAAGAGGGGGCAAATATAGAAGGCTCAGCAGCGGTAGAGCTTGAGCCGGAAGCGGAAGAAGAAAATCCGGTTGAAGGAAGGGTAGAAGATGGCCCTGGGGGTAAGGCATAAGATTTGACCGGGCTTTTTTCTCTAATACCCACCCCAACAGGTTGCCTAGGGGAAGAAGATTGGATGGGCATAAAGGAAGTAGAAAGTTGAGAGAAGGTACAAGGGGCTATGGGAGGCAACTTTCTAGAAAAGGGGCGGAAAGAGGTAACCACAGTAGAGTCTGTGGCAAGGGAAGACATACCGGAAGAGGCTGGAGGAAAAATGGCCAGGCTCAAGGGTGGTGGTGGTGGAAGAGCCAGAATGAATGGTGTGGAGCATGTGGGGACGTCGACTCTAGAACTTGAATCAGTAGTTGGAGGAGGGATGAACGTTGAAGAAGCAGGCTCGACATCACCAGAAGGGCTGGACAGTGCCGGGTCGATAGGTGCTGGCTCGTCAGAGGAACTGGGGGGAACTTGGTCAGCAGGTGTCCCTTCTGGAAGAAGAGTGTGCAGTGGTGTAGAGCCATTCGGAATCCGCTGTAGGATGTCCTAGGGGGTATCCTCTGGGAAGATGAGCCGGGGGGCCTCGGAGGAAATTTTTCTCCTCTTCAACCTATGCACTGTCTCCGCAACAGTGGCTTCATCATCCTCTGTTAAAAAAAAAAAGAGAGACTGTTAGAATCATGGAGGGGGGTCGATAAAATAGAAAAAGTCACAAGAAAGTGTACATACCCTCCTCGTCGACGTCGATGACCGACAGCAAAGTGGACTCTCTGGTCGAAGGCTGGTATTTCAAAAGGAGCGTCTGGCTCAGAGCATCCAGTGAGCGGAATGCTTGAAGACTCAGGGTCGAGGGGAGGAGCGATACTCACTAGAGCGGTACTCACGAGAGGTATCGAGGGGATCTCGGAAGGAATAGCAGGAGTAGCATCCACGGCTCTTTCAAGGGCCTCTAATTTTTGGGCCACGGAAGCAACTATTTCTTCTTTCTCCCGTTGTTGGTGTCAGAACAGATCCGTCCCCATCAGATCTTCCCATATATTATCGTCCAAGCCTTCTACTGCATCATAAATCAACAGAAAATCATTAGAGATGGAATTCACAAGCAAACATAAAGGAGAAGGTTAGTACTACCATGAAACTTACTCAGTCCGTATAAGAACAATAACTGGTTGTTAGACAAATCCTTGAACTGGACAGCCCTCCCTCGATCTTCTACCCGTTAAAGGGTCTCTATCTCGAGTGGTGTCAGAAGTGGAGCGACCCCAATTATGGAGGGGTCGATGAACTGCCATTGGTTCCCGATGGGGAAAGAACGCATACCTTGGAGAGCATGACCCCGTTTTATTACTGCCCCAAAAAACTTCTCTTTCCAATGAGGCACAGAGGAGGGGGTGGTTTCGATCATGGGGGAACTATGTCTAAATTTGAACGGAAGAAATAGTAAAATGCCATTTGGTTTTGTCTGACGGGTCGAAGGATCGCGCCAGTTCAGAACACCCACATCGAATAGAAACTGGAAAAACCTTAATGTGGGGGGTTCTTGACATCTAAGAAAGAAGATGATGAATGAATGGATGTGAGCCTAAGAGTTGGGCAGAATTTGAGTAGGGGCTAGGCCATAGTAGCCCAGAATTTCAAAGACCAAAGGGTGGCAAGGAAAATGGAAACTAGACAGGAACATGTTAAGGTTTACCACCATCCTATGAGAATAAGGGTGGCATGCTCGGTCCTCTGGGACTGGAACAATTAACTCAACCGAATCAGAAACACAGAAGGAAGCCCTAAGATCTTGGAGTTTGGGTTCAGTCATGATGGACTTCACGGAGGAAGCCACTCAGAGAGGACCAGCCTCATCGGAGAAAACTTGAGAGGAGCTCCCGGGGTTACCACTGGAGCTCTCTCCACCCTGAGTAGATTGCGGGGGGTGTGATCGACGCAGGGTAGGCTCAGAAACACGACGAACTACGGATTTGTTACGAGCCATGATTGGTTAGCAAATAAGTAAAAAAATAAAGGATAGGAGCGGAACTTACTCGGATAATGTTCGGGTCACCGAAAATCTCTATGGAAATGAAGATGCCTCCTACAAAACGGGGAAGGTAGAACCAGAAAAACCTCGGAGAGAAAGCCTTAGTGAAAAATTTTACAAAAAGCAAGTGTGTGAGGAAGAAGATGAAAAGAAGGAAGGGATATTTATAGGTTTGCTGACAGGTGGGTCACAGTCTAGCAATCATGATGTTCTCGAGCATTGTGACTGGCAAACTAGAGGCAGACGTGACGTTTTAGGGGGAATCAATGCGTGGATGGATGCGATGATCGATAAGAGGCGAGAGATGGGCACTGTTCAAAAGCAATGGCTTGATGGAAATGGAAACGGTGTCAGGAGCATTTAAAAGAAGGATTTAACTCTAATCATGGCGGAGCGTTACAGGCGCCATGTCAAGGATGCGGGCGTTCAAGTTTCAAAAAAAAGGACAGATAAAGGTTATCACGTCACGGAGGATCAGCCACGTGTTCAGAAGAGGATATTTTCCCTTAAGGATATGTCTCCTTCGGTCGAAACGATGCGTAAGGAGACAAGGGGTTCTGTTAGGGAAAATAGTCATGAATGATTAAATCTAATCGTAGAAAGAG
Organism: Protea cynaroides; assembly: GCA_028583415.1. Taxonomy (NCBI): domain Eukaryota; kingdom Viridiplantae; phylum Streptophyta; class Magnoliopsida; order Proteales; family Proteaceae; genus Protea; species Protea cynaroides. Next base: position 64,063,406 of record CM053275.1, on the reverse strand, counting down.
AATTTACACGTGGCGCTCATCCAAGATGCGTGGTATGAGAATGAAGGTGTTGCAGAGGATACTATAAGGAACCAGTGTTCGACCCCTTATGCTGACTAGGATAAGATGCGACAGATTGACATGGGTTGTTGGACCATTAATGGATTATCATTAATGCTCATAAATGCTGACAACAACCATAAATGCAAGACATGCTGATGTGATCCGCCAAGTCACTAGATCTCGGTCCAAATCGGTATATAGTCAGAACTTTATTAGGTAAAAGTGTAAGGATAGAAGCGGACATCAGGGTGTATAAAGAACATAGCCCAGAAGGGGGGTCGAAGAAGGTCGATAGGGGTCGAAAAGTGATTGACAAGACAATGTTACATGGTCTAGGGGGTCGTAGGTGTGCGGACCTATTGTACCCTAGGTAGCTAATGATCAAAGTAGTAACAGGTATGGGAATGCTTGCCCAAAAGGTTTACAACTGAATCTATATATGTAACAAGAGAATATGAAATAAAGAAGATTTGAACTCTAGAGAAAAACATCTCTGATTTTTCGATTGTCATAGCTTTCAATTGTGTTCTTTCAGTGTCTAAGTTTGGTAGGAAATGAGATAGTATTGAAAAACTGTGTCTCAGGGAACCCTTGTTCTGAGAAGGAGCTCCATTGTTTCATTGAGAGTTCCATATTGTCTGTCCTAGGGATTCTATTCTGGATTCCAGTGACAACAACGACCATACGTAGTCAGGTTAATTTTTACTTCTCATATGAGTTCCTCCTCTTGGCTCATCAATGGGATTCATCCTAAAATCATTTTATGGCCTTTAATCACAGTTTATCCTTATCAATTATCCCTACCCTACTCTCTATGGTTTTCTATAGAAAACCTATAATCGAATCATTGTATTAGGTTCCATAAATCAATTTGAAAAGAACCTATTCTATCTGATCTACCCTACAGAGTTAAGTCTATACCTTAAGCTTGTTGTAGAGAGATAGAACTCTTCTCTACAAAACCTTCCTCTCAGCCTTCTTCTCCAAATCTCCTTCTCCTCCTCTTCCTCTCTCTCTTTCTCTCTTATGTTTAGAGTTCCAATTTGGGTTCTAAAAGAGTAAGAGAGGGTAAGGGATGTCCTTTATATAGAGGAAAACCTCTATATAGAGTCCTCTTTTAATTAGGAAAGAGTCCACCTCAAATTAGGAAAGTTTCCTAAATACTGAGTTGGTTCTGGGTTCGTACGGTTGATCGTGCGGTCTCATAATCCATCGACCATACATTTTACGGTCTCAATATGGTCAACCATACGTGCGATCGTACCCCTAAAAAATGCCACCATACGTCCAAAATTTACTAGTTTTTAATTTTTGACTGGTTGCTTCGACACAAACTTAAACAGTCAACCACACCAACTAAATTTAACTTGTAGCTTACCTCATCTTGTAGATTCTTTATACAATTGGTTCACTTGAGTCGATTATGATGGAAAGATCGATCACGACATGAGAACGTAAGGTTAGACCGGGTTTGTGGCGTGCCGATCTTACAACTCCACCACCCTTAATAGAAATTTCATCCTCAAAATTTTTACGCATGGATCTTACACCAGCATCCCTCAATACATCCATAGAGATAGTGCTAAGACCCCCCCAGCAGAGTCACATACGGTCTGAGACTACCTCCCTTGATGCCCTACGACGATGTCAATGTGAAGCATGGTCTAGGGATTAAACACCCTTCCTCACACAGCACACCAACCACACTCACAAACACATCCCTATTCCTATCATCATCAATCAACATGGTAGAAATAATAAAGTAACTATGCATGAATAGGAATGGCAGTAATATTGGATGACATGTGAGATGCACATTACAAGCACACAAGCATAAAATCATTCATGGCATTGGACAAATAAAATAAAATAGTTTGTTATTATCCGATTAGTTTAGGTCTTGTTCCCTCACCTTTGATTGATGTTTGTTCCTCTCCCAAGCTTTGGAAGTCACTTTGAATCTATTGGGAACCTAAATAATTAATGTATTTAAGTTAAGATTCGATTGTACCAAGTTACAGTAGTCAAAAACCTTGTTTGGTCTCAAAATATACTTGTTGTTATCATGTGGTCAACCCCTGTGGTCGACCCTGTGGTCTCAATATATGCAACCACACACTATATGGTCGACCCCTATGGTCGCATATCATGCAACCGCACGTGCGACCACATGAAATTCTGGGAACTTCCCGAATAGCTGGGTCGCATATCATGCAACCGCACGTGTGACCACATGAATTCTGGGAACTTCCCGAATAGCTGTGGTCGACCACTAATGTGACCATAAGATTTCTGGTCAATTTTTACTTTCAATCCGAGTTCTTCCTTAGTCGATTTCTTGGCTCATCACTTGGGTTCATCTTATGGTAATCCTATAGCCATTATTTACAGTTTCTCACTAACCATTAACCCTAACCCATCCCTTATGATTATCCTCGAGATTTACTCAAAGGATCACATGGATCATTTTGGTTTGACATTCCCAATCTACAATAGAAAACCTTATTCAATAGGATCTACATCTACAGAGATAAGTTTCATACCTTGGCTTACTATAGAAAGCTAGAAACCTTCTCTGCAAAACCTTCCTCTCAGCCTTCTTCTCCAAATCTCCTTCTCCATCTCTTCCTCTTTCTTTCTCTCTTAGGTTTAGGGTTTGAGATTGATCTAAAAGAGTGAGAGAGGGTAGAGGGACGTCCTCATTATAGGGAAAAAATCTCCATATAGAGTCCCTCTACAATAAGGAAAGAAATCCCCTTTGATTTAGAAAGTTTTCAAATCTCGAAGTCTGATCAAGGTTCGTGCGGTCAATGGTGCGGTCGCATAATCCGTCGACCATATAATTTCAAAACAGTCAACCATACGTTGTGAGGTCTCAACCTAATCGACCATACGGTCGACCACACGATGCAACCACACAAACCAAATTTACTGGTTAGACTATTTTGACTGGTTTGCTCACTTGGCCTTGTGGTTTCTTCATATGATTGGTTCGTTTGAGCCGATTATGATGGGAAGACCAGTCACGACATGAGAACATATGGTTAGACCGGATTCATGGCATGTGGGTCTTATTACATTAATGGTGGTTTCCATTAATGAAGACCATTGATGGTGCTAACCACTAATGGCTCCTTGCCATAATCACCAAACAAAGATAAGGGGAGGTATATTGAGCTACCTCCAAGCGGATTTTAGGCAAGGGCTTGGAGCTTGAGTTCCACGTTCTTCTCGTCTTCTCTTCTTCACTCTTCTTCACTCTGCCACCCACTCTCAAGTTCAACCAAGAGAGAGTAAAGAGGGCTGGCCCTCCTTTTATAGAAATTAGGGAGAGAGAGTGACTTAAACCCATTCTCAATCGGATGCTGACAATGGAGTGGTGCACCATCCGAAAGAGCATCTGGTTAGGCCAAAATATGGCCTATTGGTCAGCCATTTGGCCTAGATGCTTTGGGATGCACATCAAAACCACCTAAGGCCCACTAAGGTACCTTACCCTACCAAGTTTGAGTAATGAAGCTTACCTATGGTTCATATACCAACATCAGGTCTGCATCAGGTGCTCCATCAGTCAGTGTGTTGAGACTTGGCATAAGAGGAATCTGAGTTAGTAGAGGATTATGGGTGCAAGTCACATAGGATTGATCTCTCCATGTCATCATCCAATGATAGGTTAATCCCGAAGTTGAAGAACAGCTATGTGAGTAACCTAACATAGGGGAGGCTGTCAGTCCAAGTATAAAGTGTTGTAGTGATCAGCGTCCTCAAAATCAGGTAAGGAAGGCAAATCTGTCATCGCACAGTGACGCAATATGCCACGAACTCACAAAAATGCTCAATAGCATCCTGTTGTCCACTCCTGGGCACGATATTGTGCTGAATGATGTAGCTGTTACTCGAGGGACTAGATGACATTTGCTCTCTCTCAATTCAGGGCCCAACACTATCTGCTCCCGTATTTCAATGAGCTCCCATACATCCACAACTAGAGTTTTGGGCTCCACGTAAATGAGTTCTCCCTCTACAGAGATGGCCAAGTAACGGGCAAGACTAAGAATATCCAAAATGATCTACCATCCCTTGACCTAACTTGAAATCTGCAGAGTAGAACCATCTACTGTCACTTCCATGCCCTGATTAACCCACTGGTTGCAAAAAAATTGCCACACAAGGTTAGGCCATATGGGCAAGTGATACTCAAGTACAGGTAACCATCCCATGTCAGAAAATGCCCTGCAAACATCAAATCTCTCTAACTCATCGCATATAATGAAGTGACCAACTCCACCTCTCTATGCTCAAACAGAGGCCAAGACTTAGCTGCCTTGACCGATATAAAACAAAGTTGACTGTCTGTTGGTGGAGGGGGTGATGCCTATCTTTCTACCCCAGCAGCAGATGACTCTTCCCCAGTAGGTATCGGAAGGTTTTGAGAAGCCATTGTAAATGGGCTAAATCGAAGTAGGGATAACCTATCCAAAGAAGAAAAATTTAATGTTAATTAATGGGTACTAAGTTAATCAAGTATACCAATGTACCAAGAAGATGGGAAGTATACCAAATTGCATTGGGAACACCATCCATTAGAAAACTCGATATGGACAATGTGCGAAATGGAGAAAAAACTTGGATATTGCAAGAGACATTCATAGAAGAGTTCAATGTCTCCAAAATAATTATTTATGTGATGTATGAAGAGATTGAGACATCAAGAACATCAATGGTTTGAAGAAAATCAAGTAATAAGCAAAACCAAATTCGGTTTGGGGAAAATGGTGTAAACCCCGATTTTTGCTTGGAGAATCTATATTAATCAGTAAAAATGGATTAAACATGGGGGAAAACACAAAAATCAACTCCTAGCATGATTGTATGGCAAAATTCCATCGTTTTAAGCCATTTTGGGGAGAAATCAACAAGAAATTTCAAAACCTAGCATCGGTTAGGGTGAAAAATGAAAATCATTATCAAACTCACCTTGACAATGTGTAGAGACGATGGATGAAGGGATAGAAGCTTGGAATCAACAAGGAATCATGCAAGAAGGTCGTATGGTAGGAGTTTTTGCTCCTCCAACCGCAACAATGAAGAAGGAAAAATAAAATGTTGCACCTCAAATTTAAAATAAGAAATTGACTTGCAGTCGGGAGTCTCAGTCGCACGTCTAACTGCACACATCCTCCAGCCACACATCCCATTTTTGCTGTTTTTCGCTCTGTCTTGGATGTTTACTCGCTTGTTACATCTGCAATGCTCATGTAATCCAATCTTGTTGAGTTGAGCATTTTCATTTTCATTGCATGATGTTCTCATTGAAACATTCATATTCGTGAGGCTACTGACGGTTTAAATTTTCAGGTTTCGAGAAATTTCCCTATCCATGGCTCCTAGCACTCGTAGAAGGCAACGAGTACCTCACACTACTGAAAGCATTGGCCCACCCAAGTCGTAATCCAAGAACAGGATGCAGAGCTTGTGCCCCCGTCGGAGGTAATAGTTGAGCTAGTTCCAGTAGCACCACCATCACCACAGGTGCTAACAGCCACGGATTTAATCGCGACCATGGGGAATTTTGCTCATGACATCAACATCCAACAACTTATGACAGAACTCATTGAAACACTTCGAAGGGAAACTATCCCTCCAACGACCCTAGCAATGGAAACCATGCACATCCCAGCACCTGCGCCAATTCATGTACCGGTACAACTTATGGCGATGTACATACCTACTCCAGCACCAGCTATTACATTTCATGTGCCTCCTCTAGTGCTTCCAGTAGGTGCAATTGTTGCTCCAGAAGTGCAACCACCCATTCTAACACAGATGGCAAAGTTAGTCGAAGCATTCTAGAAAATGAAACCTCCCAAGTTCACTGGAGAAAGAAATGATCCGTTATGCCTTGCTATCTAGATGCATACCATAGAGAATATGCTAAGGATGATGCCATGCTCAGACAAACAAAAGATCCTCTATGCCATGTTCATGTTCGAAGATGAGCCTAATAATTGAATGTGATTGTGACTAGAATGGAGTACGGGGACTGAGGTACTGGTACCTTGACTGCCATTCGAGTATGTGTATAGTCATCCTAGAAAATCTACGAAGCCCAAGGGACGAGTGGTAGCATGTCGAATACACTAATTTAATTAAATATTTCTTTACTGACCAAATTAATAAACTGTAGCTTGGGTAAATAAAGGTCGATCCCACAGAGAATGATTTGATTAGAATTTATATTCTACTCAAACTAAATTTACTAATTAATACTAAACAAACACAATAACGAAGGGGGGTTTGGTTGGTAAAATCAAACTGAAAGTAAACAGACAGAATTTAAATGGGGAAATAATTAGAGAGAAAGAATTTAGTTTTTGGTTCAATATCCACCCACACATGTAATAGGTAAAATTAATCACAACACTACTCTCTTCTTCACAATTAAAATTAAAGACCTTAGATAACAATAAGCTCTGTTATCCAAGTTTTTCCTTGATTATCTCTACAGAAACAAGCTCTTCATAGAGATTTAACCATTGAAAAATAGATCAATCTAAGCAACAATCACACACAAGCAGGGACTATTTAACTTAGATTATATTATTTACAATGATGAGATGAAAACTTGGACATAGTCATCTACCATTGTTTGCTACTTATGATTAGAACCAGGATGATTAAGTATAACAAATTCTAGATCTAGCAAATAATATTAATCTAACCGATTCAACATGCCATTACTGAATTATTCAGACAAATATCATAAATAAAGATAAAAGAATAACATAAGCAATTCCAATAAAAGAGAGAAGAAGAATAACGCTACTGAATAGGGATTACACCATTGACATGAGTTTGGGCTTCAACATCCCCTTGAACAAAATGAGAAAACTAGCCAAACATTACAAAGAGAGAGATTGAAATTTTCAGCAAAAGAGAGAGAGATAGAGATTGAGAGATACTATCTTCAACACTAGTACCCTATATATAGAGAATTGTCAATCCTTTGTAGCCTAGAATTCCTTCTTTCTTTAGAATTATAAAATTCTAGAGTGTCATTCTTTTCTTAGAAACTTCTAAAATGGTAGTTTCTCGATCTGACTCAAATACCAAATCAATTCATCATCTTCTATTATAGGTTTCCTAACTTGAGTAGGAGACTCTTTATGGAAATTTCATCCACCATTGAATGCTTCAATCAGATCGTACGATTACTCCAATTCGGATTCGGATCAGATTTTTGTGTCAGACTTTGAGGCAATGTTTGGAGGCCCAATGAACTCGGATTTTTCTTCATAATACTATTATGGAAAGCTTGAGACGTCCTCTAGAACTTTACAGAAGATCACTTTTTTAATTCTGGAACTCTTTCCGTGTCAAAAACCTGCATAAAGCTCAGAACATCAATATTAAGAATGTTGAAAATTTCTTATCTTTTAGCAATTAATTCACAAAGTCTCTGTATGTTACACTTATAAAATAAATTCTAATCAGCTCAATAAGTTATAAATTATATTAAAAAGCGTAATGCAAAAGGAATAAAAATATAGAAATCACACACTTATCAACAAGGTTGTAAGTCTTAGCTGGGGTACTGTCCGGATGATATTTTAGTGAAGGATACAATGAGCATAGGATGGGGTCAGGAGTCCTAGCTGGAATACAAGCCATATACATGTAAAAATATACTTGTCATATAGGTTACCATGGTTAGTAGCATATGTAGATCCTAATGACTACGACCCTTGCCAGTAGCGGTACATGTACTGGCATGGGCTCATTCCCCTCGATTATCGACATGCTGGTAGGAGAGAAGGGGTAGTAGGTATTGGGACCCAACCACTAGGAGGGAGCCTATTGAATGGGGTGCGGGCTGTAAGACCCGTATCAAACTAACTGGTCTTACCACCTTGTACCAAGTCTGCCTATCATGGTCGAGCCAAGTGGACCAAGTGCGTGAAGAAAATCACAAGACCAGGTATGAGTCTAACCCAAAAATAGTAAATGTGAGGGTAGGGTCGCATGCCTAAATAGGTAGGGTCAACCCCACCTCAATAGAAGTCCAACCTGTGATTTTCTAGTCGTAGGGTCGCATGACTAGAAAAACATAGGGTCGATCGATCCTGCGACCCTACGTCCGACCCTACGATGATAGACAGAAATTGTAAATTAGGAAACTTTCCTAATTCCAAGGAGTTCTTTTCTAAACTCAATGGGACTTGTTTTGGAGGGTTTTCTTCTATAAATAGGACGTCCCTTAGCCTCTTTTACTCCTTTTAAAACCCTAATTGAAAGTGAGAAAAGAGAAAGAGAAGGAAAATTGAAGAAAAGGCTAAGGAAGAGGAGGAAGTACAGAGAAACCTCTGAATCTCAGCCAACTTCAGGTATGAATCTAAGTCCCTTCATAAAGTAAGAGCCTAGAATAGATTAGGAAGAAGTTAGGATTAAGAGAAACCCAAATCATCCATCCATGGACAAGTTCCAAAGGAATCCATGGAAGTAGTCATCATAGGCAATGAAAGTGTGTAAAAATCATAGCTATGAATCATAAAATAATCTTAGAATGGACCTACAAGACCACAGGATCAACCACATGCCCTCGGGAAGTTCCAGGGAGGGTGTGGTCGCACGTAGGGTCGATTGGTAACCAACCCCACGTCTGACCCTACACCCTAGGGTCGATTGGTAACCGACCCTAGGTGTTGCCCTACCTGCGACCCTATGATTTCAGCTAGTCTAAATTTGTTGAAATTAATTCTAATTAAAATCTATCGACTTGTTAGGCCTTTCTAGTGATTTTAAAGGTGATTCATAAAGCTTGAACAAGGATCTACTAGCAACCAAAGGTGAGGAAACAAGACTAAACTAATTGGCTAATAATAAACTGTTTTCGTTTATTGAGTCCAATACCATGTATGATTCTATGATTGTATGATTGTAATGTGCATATCACATGTCATCTACTATTTCTGTTATTACTATTCATGTATATTTAATTAAGTTATTTACAACATGATGATGATGATGATGATGCTAGGAATAGACATGTGAATGTTTGTGTGTGGTTAGTGTACCTGATGCGAGTGGGGCATTAGGGGAATTATGATGCGGTGCGGTCCTAAGCACTTTAGCCTAATCTCTACTCAAGTCTTGTCCACTGACATCGTTGTATCGCTATTACCTTAGCAGAACTATCACGTCATAGGGCATCAGGGGAGGTGGTCTCAGACCGTGTAGTCTCTGACTCTGTCAGGGGGCCTTTGTAAGACCCGTGTCAAACTAACCAGTCTTACCACCTTGTACCAGCTCTACCTGTCATGGTCGAGCCAATTGCACCAAGTGCGTGAAGGAAATCACAAGACCAGGTATGAATTTGACCCAAAAATAGTAAATATGAGGGTAGGGTCGACCCCACCTCAACAGAAGTCCAACCTATGATTTTCTAGTCTTAGGGTCGCATGACTAGAAAAATGTAGGGTCAACGGATCCTGCGACCCTACATGCGACCCTATGAAGACAGACAGAAACCATAAATTAGGAAACTTTCCTAATTTCAAGGGGTTCTTTCCTAAACTCAATGGGACTTATTTTGGAAGATTTTCCTCTATAAATAGGATGTCCCTTAGCCTCTTTCACTCCTTTTAGAACCCTAATTGAAAGTGAGAGAAAGAGAAAGAGAAGGAAGAGAAGAAGAGAAGGAAAATTGAAGAAAAGACTAAGGAAGAGGAGGAACTTCAGAGAAACCTCTGAATCTCAGCCAACTTCAGGTATGAGTCTAATTCCCATCATAAATTAAGAGTCTAGAATGGAATATGAAGAAGTTAGGATTAGGAGAAACCCAAATCATCTTTTCATGGATGAGTTTCAAAGGAATCCATGGAAGTAATCATCATAGGCAATAGAAAGTGTGTAAAAATCATAGTTATGAGCCATAGAACAATCTTAGAATGGACCTACGAGACCACAGGATCGATCACATGCCCTCAGGAAGTCCCAGGGAGGGTGTGGTCACACATAGGGTCGATTGGTAACCGACCCCATGTCCGACCCTACACCCTAGGGTCGATTGGGTAACCGACCCTAGGTGCTACCTTACCTGCGACCCTATGATTTCAACTAGTTTAAATTTGTTGGAATTAATTCTAATTAAAATCTATCGACTTGTTAGGTCTTCCTAGTGATTTAAAAGTGATTCTTAAAGCTTGAACGAGGATCTACACTCAATCAAATGTGAGGGAACAAGACCTAAACTAATTGGATAATAAAAAGCTATTTTTGCTTATTGAGTCTGATACCATGATTGATTGATTCTATGCGTGTATGCGTGTATTGTGCATTTAACATGTCATCCAATATTTCTGCTATTACTGTTCATGCATATTTAATTTTGTTTATTTATAACATGATGATGATGATGAAGCTAAGAATAGGCATGTGAATGTTTGTGTGTGGTTAGCGTACTTGATACGAGTAGGGCATCAGGGGGAGGACGTGACACTGTGGTTTTTCCTGGTCACCAGACTCTAGCTCTATCTCTACTCAAGTCTTGTCTACTAACATCGTCGTATCGCCATTACCTTAGCAGAGCTATTACGTCGTAGGGCGTCAGGGGAGGTGGTCTCGGACCGTGTAGTCTCTGACTCTGCTGGGGGGCCTTAGCTCTATCTCTATGGACGTATTGAGGGATGCTGGGGTGAGGCTTGGATACACTGTTTGACATTAGGATTCGTTAGTTGCGAGCCCAGTTCGCAAGCCCTCGACAACAGGGACAGCAATGCCGATATTCATTGGGTACACTGTTTCCATGGTGGGTGCATGTGGTACGACAATGCCGATATTCATTGGACGGCTTCACACACTTGTGTATAGAGGTGAGGCGGCCTTCGAACCTTTCTATTGCAAATTGCAAATTTATAAACCAGACCACAGATATGAATTGAATGCATGCATAAGTTTGTTGCATTGTTTTGTTTGCTCACTGAGCCGTGATGTGTGCTCACCCTTTTTGACGTCGAATATTTTAGTTGATGATGCAGGTACCACGGTTGAAGATTATATAAATGCTCCTGTGTACGGGCAAGCTGCGGTGATGGACGCTGCAGTGCTGATGGAGTCGCATGATTTGACATGCGAGTGTAACTCTTGTGTTTTTTATTAGACTTTTATTTAGATTATACAGACAATGTATTTGAATTAATTATTTAAGTTTATGTCTTAGTCCTTTTGGAAATAATTGGTTAAATTATTTATTTTATCACATTTAGATTCTCAGTTCATTTAATAATTAAGACTTCCGCTATTGTGTATTTACTCTGATTATTGTTGTGGATGTGTATAGTTTAAGCAAACGGACACAGCCTATTTGAGATCCTGGTTGAACCGCTGGTTTATTAGCAGTTCATCACACCATTCTGAATAGTACTAAAATGGGGTGTGACAACTTGGTATCAGAGTTCTCTGGCCCTGTCTATTAAACCAGTATATTTTCACAAAGTTCGTGAACTGAGTTAGGATAAAATTTAAAAGCTTTAATAAGAACACATTGTAAGCACTTGTGTTATTTGAAACAAAATTTAAGAAAGAGAATAATGCACATATAAAAGGAGAAACAAGTTTTATATACATATCCAAAGCGGAGTACAGTCCACAACCCGGATAGTTACTCTGTAGTACAAAAAGAAAAAGATAAAGAAAATATACATCATGGAGCTGGAGGTGATGGAGGAGGAGGTGCCTCGCGATCTCTGTCGTAGTCCTCAACATACACTCTAGTCAACCAGGCTACCTGAGTCTGGGTCGTCTGGAGACTAGCTATCAACTCGGCCATCCGTTGATCAGACACACGCTGAGCATCTAGAAGCTCGCCCACTCTCCTATCTATTGTGCACTGAGCATCTAGAAGCTCTCCCACTCTTAAATCTGTCACGCGCTGAGCCTCTCTAATCTCACGCAGTAATCCCATCATATCATCAGATGGTGGGTGTGAAGGACCAGCCATGTGTGAAGGAGCCCGAGATGGACCAGCTCCAGTAGAATGTGGAGGTGGTAGAAGAGATATAGCATCTACATCCATATACATGTGATCCTCATCCTCAGCATCACGCCCATGGACCCTTGCTCCGGCTGTTGCTACTGCTGCCGCCTCAGCGTCTGCTATCTCTACCCGAGTACAAGGATGCACCAGAGCATTCCTCTCATCATCACTGACCTGAGCATCCCGCATGCCCATCCTACAGATGGCCTCCCAGTCCAGAACCGATGAGAAGGTCTTCTCCTGAATCCTCTCATCCACTAAATCAACACCTAGGCGGGTGAGCAGAGTAGTGATCAGACGTCCGTAGGGCAGGTTGCCTATCTGACTAGGAAGCGTAGCACGGATCATCGTCCTCAGGATAATGTAAGATAGGTAGATAGGCTGCCTAATGCAGATGCAGTAGAGGACGTATTGAGTCAACAGGGAAATCCTCTCATAGTGTCCATTCTGAGGGTATCAGTGTCACACCCCAATTCTGTACTCTTCAGAATGGTGTGATGAACCGCTAGCAAACCAACGGTTCAACCAGGATCTTGGACAGACGATATCCATTTTATCTAAACTCCATACATCCACATTCATAATCAGAATAAATACACAATAGCGGAAGTCTTACAGTAAAATAAACTGAGAATCTACTGTGATATTAATATTTAAATAGCAAATTATTCTGTATCAACTAAGACATAAATAAATATCAAATACATGTCTTTACTAAATCCAAATAATTAAAATAAAATCTAATCGAATATGCATGAGTTACACTCGCAAGAGAAGTCATGCGTATCCACTTCATCTTCAACTTCCATCGCCGCCATGTGCCCGTACACTGGAGCATTTACATAATCTTCGACGGTAGTACCTGCATCATCAACTAAAAATATTCGACGTCGAGGGGTGAGCACACATCATGGCTCAGTGAGCAAACAAAACAATGCAACAATACATATGCATGCATTCAATTCATATATTTGGTCTAGTTTTAAGTTTGCAATTCGCAATAGAAAGGTTTAGGTGGTCAAAGATTAATGTTTACTGACCCCGCCTCTATACACAGGGTGTGGAAGTCCGCCCAAAGGTTAACGTTTATTGTCGTCCCCATCCACCCTACCATAACATTGTACAACAAAGGTTAACGTTTATTGTTGTACAGTGCCATACCAACACGTAAGCCCCTACTGGCGAGGGCTTGCAAACTGGGCTCACAACTAACCAATCCTAATGCCAAATAGTGTATCCAAGGCCTCACCCCAGCATCCCTCAGAACGTCCATAGAGATAGAGCTAAGGCCCCCCGGTAGAGTCAGAGACTACAAGGACCGAGACCACCTCCCCTGATACTCTACGACGTAATAGTTCTGCTAAGGTAATGGCGATATGACGATGCTAATGCACCAGACTTGAGTTAGAGATAGAGCTAAAGTGCTGAGACCCGCCAAAGGTTAACGTTTATTGACGTTCCCATCACACTTCCCCTGACACTCGCTCGCATCAAGTACACCAACCACACACATACATTCACATGCATATTCCTATCATCATCATCATCATCATTATGTTATAAACAATAAAGTAAATATGCATGAACAAATAATATAAATATTGGATGACATGTTGTATGCACATTACAAACATATTCGCATAGAATCAGGCATAGCATTGGACTCAAGAAAATAAAAATAGTTTGTTATTAATTAATTAGTTTAGAGTCCTGTTTCCTCACCTTTGCTTGTTTGTAGATCCTCTTTCAAGCCTTAAGAATCACTTTTATATCAATATTATATTTCTAGAAGACCTATAAAAGTCGATAGAATTTAATTAGAATTTATTCTAATTTTTACAACTTGTTGTTAACTGGGGCTCGATGCCTAGGGTCGGAGTTATGATCGACCCTGGGTGCGACTACCCCTATTCTGGGCTTCCTGAACACTGGGGGTCGATGCTAAGGGTCTGGTAGGGTCGATTGGCCATCGACCCCCCATGCGACCCCCTGTGGGTTTTGTCGATTTTCTTCCTTTAGCTCATTCTTCGTGTTTGGAGTCAAATGGCTTGCTCCTACAGTCCATTCCACACATGATCTATGGCTTAGAGTCATGATTCATTCACCTATATGGCTTTCATGATTTCCCCCATGGTTTTTCATGAAAACCTAACCATGGGTTGATGGTTTGGGTTTCTCCGAGATCATTCCCTCTTCATTATCTACTCTAAGGTCTTTAGAAACTCATGGAAATAGTATCCATACCTGAGAAGATTACTCCTTCTCTGCAACTCTTCTCCTTTTGCTTTCTTCTCTTCTTTCCTTCTCTTCTTCTTCTCTTCCTTCTCTTCTCTTTCTCTCAATTCAATTAGGGTTCTTAAAGGAGTGAAAGAGGCTTAGGGACATCCTATTTATAGAGTAGAAACTCCTAAAATAAGTCCCATTGAGATTAGGAAGGAATCCCATTGAAATTAGGAAAGTTTCCTAATTCTAGTTTTTACCGAGTACTGGGGGTCGATAGGGGGGTCGGAGATCCCGTCGACCCATGGTCCTTAAAATATCCGACCCCCCATATAAAACTGGGGGTCTGACTCCTATACTGGGGGGGTCTGACCCTCCCTTGCTGGGTATGCGACCCTCTCCTTATTTAAGTATTTTTAGGTCAGTTTAATACCTGGGATCGTGATCTCCTTCATGCACTTGGTCCATTTGGCTCAACCATGATGGGTAGACCTGGTTCTAGGTGGTAAGACCGAGTTTGTTTGATACGGGTCTTACAACTCCCCCCTACTTATAAAAAATTTCGTCCCTAAAATTGTTCATACCTTCAGAGTCAAATAGATGAGGGTATTGCTTTCGCATAGCATTCTCTTATTCCCATGTAATTTCTTCCATGTCTCTACTTCTCCAAGTGACCTTAACATAATAGATATCTCGATTGCGTAGTCGTTGAACCATTCGGCTGGTGATTTCAGTTGGTGTTACTTCAAAGGTCAAATCATCAATCAAATCAGGTAGATCTACTGTCAGAATGTGCATTGGATCCTTGACATACTTCTTCAATAAGAAAATATCAAATACGTCATGCACACTTGACACAGATGGTGGTAGTGCTAACTGGTAAGCCACTTTCCCACGCTTAGCTAAAATCTCATATGGTCCGACATATCTTGGACTTAGTTTCCCTTTTTGTCCGAACCGTTTCAGACCTCGCATAGGCGATACCTTCAAGAATACTTTATCACCCACAACGAACTCAAGATCTCTGCGTCGAGTATCTACATATTGCTTCTGATGATTCTGGGCTGTTCTCACTCTTTCCTTGATGATGTCGACCACTCAGCAGGTCTCCTCAACAAATTCTGGTCCAACGAGACTACGTTCCCCAACTTCATTCCAAAATAAAGGAGTTCGACACTTTCTGCCATACAGTGCTTCATAGGGTGACATCTGTATAGTAGCCTGATAGCTATTGTTATAAGCGAACTCGATAAGTGGTAACTTTTTATCCTACGATCCTTTAAAATCAATTACACATGCTCGAAGCATATCTTCTAAAATCTGAATTGTTCGTTCCGACTGTCCATCTGTCTGTGGATGGAATGCAATACTAAACTTCAATGTTGTGCCCATAACCTTTTGCAATCCTTCCCAAAACTTGAAAGTAAATCGTGGATCTCTATCAGACACAATGCTCTCTGGTACACCGTGTAATCGAACAATATTATCTACATACAGCTTTGCTAACCTCTGTAGTGTATACTGAGGTCGTATCGGTATAAAGCGAGCTGTTTTAGTTAGGCGGTCTACTATCACCCAAACTACGTCAACTACTCAAGGAGTCAGTGGTAATCCTGTGACGAAGTCCATAGTGATGCAGTCCCATTTCCATGTTGGTTCCAGTAACGGCTATAACAGTCCTGCGGGTCTTTGTCGTTCAGCCTTTACTTTCTGACAATTTAGGCATTGAGACACGAACTTAGCTACGTCTGCTTTCATTCCTCTCCACCAATATAACTTCTTTAGATCATGATACATTTTTGTACTTCCAGGATGTATCGAATAGATGGTGGTATGGACTTCTTTCATCAGTCGGTGTCTAATGTCCACACTTTCTGTTTCGGGTACACATATTCTTCCTTTGTACTTCAATACCTTCTCTTCGTCCAAGGTGAACTCAAGGTTAGTTCTACCTTTTTCGATGTCTTCTTGTACCGTTCTCAGGTAAGGGTCTGCTTTGATAGCTGTCTTCACATCATCAATTATATCCGGTATAATCTTCAATGCAGCGAACATATTTGAAAACCGATGAATAAACCCTTGGTTGGCTGATCCATCCGTTGTATCTATCACATACTGCTCATTGTCGTGATTGAATACCATTCCAGTAGTACACATTGTTGTAGTTGTGCTAACCTCTCCCTGGGATTTTATCATTGCCTTTCTGCTCAAGGCATCCGCTACTACATTAGCTTTCCCCGGATGATACTGGATATCACAATCATAGTCTTTTAATAGTTCCAGCCATCTTCTTTGTCTCATGTTCAACTCCTTTTGATTAAATAAATAAGTAAGACTTTTATGATCCGATTTAATCTGGAACTTCTCTCCGTATAGGTAATGTCTCCATATCTTGACAGCATGTACTACTGCTGCTAACTCCAGATCATGAGTGGGATAATTTTTCTCATGTGTCTTTAACTGTCTTGAGGCATAAGCAATTACTTGTTCTCCTTGCATAAGCACACATCCTAATCCCAGTCCTGACGCATCAGTGTATAGGGTAAATGGCTGTCCGGGAACAGGAATGGTCAAAATCAGAGCGGATATTAATCTGGCCTTCAAGGTTTGGAAGCTCTTCTCGCATTTATCCATCCACACAAACTTTTCACCCTTCTTAGTCAGACTGGTGAGAGGTACGGCAATCCAGGAATAGTCTTCCATAAATCGCCGATAATAACCAGCGAGACCCAGAAAACTTCTAATTTCTGCAACGCTCTTTGGTGCTTCCCACTTTACAATAGCCTCGATCTTGCTGTGATCCACTTTGATTCCTTCCGCGGATACTACATGGCCTAGGAAGGCGACTTCACTTAACCAAAACTCACATTTGGTAAATTTGGCATATAGCTTCTCTTTCCTTAAACGCTGTAGAGTGGCGTTTAGATTTTTAATATGGGTTTCGTTGTCCTTGGAATATACCAATATATCATCAATAAATACAATAACCGACGTATCCAACATATCATGGAAAACCCGGTTCATAAGTTCCATGAAAGTTGCTGGTGCGTTTGTTAATCCAAAAGACATGACCAAGAATTCATAATGTCCATATCTGGTCCTGAAAGCTGTCTTAGGAATATCACCATCTTTAATCTTCAACTGATGGTAGCCTGACTGAAGATCGATCTTAGAAAATACTTTTGCTCCTTGCAACTGATCGAACAAGTCATCGATCCGAGGTAGTGGATATCGATTCTTGATTGTCAGTTTGTTCAACTCCCGATAGTCGATACATAACCGAACGCTACCGTCCTTCTTCTTTACGAACAATACTGGCACTCCCCATGGTGATATACTGGGTCGGATATAACCTTTGTCTAGTAGTTCTTGTAGTTGTACTTTCAATTCCTTTAGTTCAGTAGGAGCCATTCGATAAGGTGCTTTTGATACTGGTGCGGCTCCAGGTATAAGATCTATCACAAACTCTGTGGCTCGGTCGGGTGGTAATCCTGGTAGTTCCTCAGGAAATACGTCGGGGTAGTCCCGCTGTGAGGACAATGATGGAAAACTTTTGAAGTCGCCACCTAGATTTAGGTCTAGGACCTTAGAAATGTAAAATCTCACCCCAAGGTAAGACTTCGATTGACTCATGACCCTTAGATTGGAATTCTGGTCCATCAGAGATTGGGTAAGTGTCAGGTTACGATTATGGGAAGGGGTTAGGCACCCAAACCGCCCGATCAAAATCGGTCTCCTATGCCTTTCCTATGCTAAACTTTATCTGTTAAACCAAACCAAACCAAGGGGTTCGATATCATTGAACCGAATCTGTATCCATCAGATTGCCTACGTATTACGGAATTATTTCGAAAATCAAGTTCACCATCGTAGTTCAGGTGTGATTAAAGTATATGGCTGTGATTTATGCTTGTGCATGATTAAGTTTATTTGTTCAAGTTGAAATTTATGCTTGAATGGTTGAGAAATCCTATGGGTTAGGATATGGATAGTCCATGTGGACTGATAGATAGTCCAAGGGGATCTAAGAATAACCCTATTTGGGTTGGAATGTGGATAAATATCCTAGTGGATCTATGGATGGTCCGAGTGGACTAAGGTGTGAATAAATATATCCTAGTGGATCTATGGATAGTCCAAGTGGACTAAGGTGTGGATCCAAATTTGGGATTCTCCCAAATAGCCTACGTATCCTAGGGTTTGCCCTAGGAATCAGAATCCGCGTAGTTCGGGCTTCTGGTTGAAATGGGAATGGATATCCTAGTGGATCTATGGATAGTCCTAGTGGACTAAGATAAATATCCTAGTGGATCTATGGATAGTCCAAGTGGACTAAGGTGTGGATCCGAATTTGGGTTTCTCCTAAATAGCCTATGTATCCTAGGGTTTGACCTAGGAATCAGAATGCGCGTAGTTCGAACGGGATAACCTATTTTAGGTTAATGATTGAGAACCTATTCTAGGTTTAGGGTTTAGAACCTATTCTAGGTTTAGGGTTTGCCGAGGGACAAATTGTCCTAAATTACCCTTTTCATTCTGAATTCTAATTTTGGAAGGTTTGGCAAAGAATTCTCTTTCTTTATTAAGGTTTTATTATTCCCATTACGCCCTTCCCAAGAATGTGGGTGCCTAAATGCACGTCCCCACGCCTAGATTGTCTTCTAGAAGTGTGCAGATATGGCAGTTTGACTAGGGTGTTGCATAAAATAAGTTATTGCCAAAAAGTAAAATATTCTATCTAAATATGGCACATGAAACATTTATGCCAAGAAATTCACATGCAGTAAGATTGTTTAAAAATATTTCAAATATGGCATGTATTCCAAATAAGGCAAGAGCCTATGTGGCATGATCTAGTATGCTATCTTCTAAGCATGACAAGATCCTAATTGTTATTTCTTTCCATATTTAGGGTTTTCTACCCTAATTATTATTTTATTTTCATTTCTTAGGATTTTCTACCCTAATTGTTACATTCTTTCCATTTTAGGGTTTTCTACCCTAATTATTATTTTATTTCCATTTTTTTAGGGTTTTCTACCCTAAATGTTACATTCTTTCCATCTTAGGGTTTTCTACCCTAATTGTCATTTTATTTCTATTTTTTAGGGTTTTCTACCTTAACTGTTACTTTCTTTCTATTTTTTAGGATTTTCTACCCTAATTGTTATTTTCTATCTATTTTAGGGTTTTCTACCCTAATTGTGACAATAAGCATTTAATATAGCATGTGAGTATGATCATTCCAATCATGGCAGTGTGATTATTTCAATTGTGGCAGTGTGTGCATATAAGCATCCAAATATAGCATGTTGGGAATATATTAAAATTTAACAACAAATCAGTCAAAGATGGCAAGTGAGCAAGTGAATCAATACAATCATGGTAAGTATGCATCCAAACATGGTAGTAATCATCCAATATGGCAATAAGTCTGTGGCAGACAAATATGGCAATAAGCATGTGGGAATCAATCAATCAAAACATATCTTCAGATCTACGGTCTAGATTCAATGCATCAATCATCAACAATGCGACCAAAATCACATTTGATCAACGATTGAAATTAATTCAAGATCTTAAATTAACAGTTCGGATCATATAACATCGATTAATCGAGATTTAATGGCTCAAATTAATCCATCATTAAAATCATCATCAAATTAAAATCAATGATTCAGATTAATTAATCATCAATTCACATGATTAGATCTTAAAGATTAATGATTCTGATTAAATTCACATCAATTAGCCAAATTCATTCATTCAAACATTAATTCATTTTCAATGGACAAATTTTCATCACATGATCAAAACAAATTTCACATTCAATGGATCAGATTTTGAATGGGCATCATAGCAACATGATAAAGAATTCAGATTTCATTCAAGCATATCATGATCCTAGGTTCGATCAATGGCTCATATTTGATGGGAAGATCAAGGGTAAGATAAGGAATGCCTATTAGATGGTTGGATGAGGGCTGCTGATCAAGTGAGGTTGATGTTTATCAGGTGGTTATGGAGATGTGAAGGTGACTTATCTGGTAATAGGCAAGCAGGAAGGTTCACCGGCAGGGATGATGCATGGCAGATTGGTGGGTTGGTTTGCAAGAGGGTGAAGTACAGGTGTAACAGCTTGAAGGTCGGTGATGAAAAAGGTGGGTTGCGGCAAGGTGTTCTGCAGCAAATTCTGTGATGGTTACAGGTGGTGGTTGATAGAAGGTTGATGGCGATGGGGGGTGTAAGGTTTGGTTATGCAATCAGTTTAGGTGGCTGCAAGGGAGTTTGGTGGGTTGACAAGTAGCTTGCGGTGGTGTCGAGTGATGGTTTAGCTGGGCAGGTAAATGATAGGATGTACAGCAGGAGGTGGTGCATCAAGGTGGGTTTAGACTAGGTTACAGGTGAGTGAAGTCGGTGAGGGTTTGGCAGGATAAGACAATGGTGGCTGATGGCAAAGCCGGGTTTGATGAGCAGAAGATCAAGGGTACACACATACATAGAATAATAAACAAAGAAAACGATTAAGCAGTGAGCTTACCTATTTTTCTGATTTTTCTTCTCTTGATCTTCTTCTTCTTCATCTTCTATTCTCTTTTCTCCCTCTCTTCTTTCCCGAGTCTTTCCCCTCTCTCTCCTTTTCAGCTCTCCTTTTTTCTGTTTTTTTTTTCTTCTCCATTGCCTTCTCTTTCTCCTTCTCGATTCTCCTTTTCTGATTTTTTTTTGTTTTTTTTCTTCTCCTCTCCACCTCCTCCTTCTTCTCGGTCTTCCCCCTCCTTTTCTGTTTTTTTTTCTCTCTTTTTTTTATTCTTTCTCTCACCGCCCTCTCTTTCTCCTTTTCGATTCTCCTTTTCTGATTTTTTTTTGTTTTTTTCTTCTCCTCTCCACCTCCTCCTTCTTCTCGGTCTTCCCCCTCCTTTCTGTTTTTTTTTTCTCTCTTTTTTTATTCTTTCTCTCACCGCCCTCCTCCTTCTCCTCTTCTCGATTCTGATTTTTTTATTTTTTATTCTCCTTCCAAATCCACCGCCCTCCTCACTTTCTCCTTATCTTCTCGACTCTCTCTCTCCCCCTTTCCCGATTCAGTCTCTCTCTTCCCCCTTTCTCGATTCGGTCTCTCTCTTCTTTGATTTCCACCTCCCTCTCTCTATCGGATCGTATCTTTCTTCTCCTTCCTTTTCCAGCTCCCTCTCTCTCTCTTGGAACGTATCTTTCTTCCCCTTGATTTTCCAGATCTCTGTCCTTTTCTCCCCCTCTCTAAGTTTCTGATTTCTTTCCTTCTAATCCCACCGACCTCTCTTTCCCTCTCTGCAGGCCGACCAGCTCCCTTTGGATTGTCGTCTCCTCTCCCTTTCCAATCTGGTTTTCCTCCCTCTTTTCAATCTCCAGCTGTACCCTAGTTCTTCTTTCCTTTTATTCCCATTCTCTATATTTTTTTTTCTTCTCCACGATTCTTCTCAGTCTCTCCTTTTCCTCTCTGATTTCTTTCCTTTTTTTTTTTTTTTGGTCTCCCTCTATCTCTTAATCTTTCCTTTTCTCGGTCTCCAATTCTTTCCCTTTTCTTTTCCAATCGGATCTTATTTGCTTTCTTTTTTTTTATATATAAAACATATATATAAATATATAATATATTAATATATTAATATATATATAATATAATATACATATAAGACATATGTATATATTATATGATATATAATATATTATACATTATATAAACATATAAATAATATATATAAAAGAAATACATGCATATGTGCCGACATGAATTTGTCCGGATTGACAAGGATTGACTAGGTTGGGCCAAACTGGCTTGGGTTGAGCTGAGTTGACTGGATTGACTGGAATTAATTGAGTTTTTCTCTCTCTATCATTTCATGGGCCATTTCCGCTGTCATTCCGCACAGAATTTTCTGATAGCTCTTATTCCAAATTTTCTACGTTCAATTTGTAGAACACTAAAAATGAGGAATAATGGAACTTGAATCACCTCATTTGGAAATAAAATGACCGACTTATGACTTTCTGAAGTTTAAGGAAGCCAATTATTGATAATTTGGCTGACCATTCTACATGAGATCCTTCGGAGGCTTCTACCGGAAATATTTTACGTCCACTTTGTAGAGCACTAAAAATGGAACATAATGAGACTGGAATCACCTGAATCCTATGTAGAACGGAAAAGATATGCAGCTTTGAAGTTCTGACGATAATTTTGCATGCAAGCTTGCATGGGACCCACTGGTGACTTCTACCCGGGATTTTTTACGTCCACTTTGTAGAACATCATGAATGAAGAATAATGGTCTTGGAATCATCTGAATCCGATGTCGGATGATCAAGATATGATGATTTGAAATTCAAACGATCCGACTTAGGATAATTTGCATGAAGGCCCCTGGGATTATTTATAATAATTTCAAAAACCTCCCTTATATGTATCATCCGACTAAAATGGTCATATCTTCCTCAATTGATATCGGAATTGAGCAATTCTGGTCTCGTTTCGAAGATAATTCTATGACCTATGCATCTATGCAGCTAATAGCCCATGACCCTGCGGTGGGGATTAGTGAAAAATACAAATTTTTGGGTTAAAAGTCAAAAACCTGCCATATTGGTTCACTTATGCCGAGGGTGGCAAAAATGGGGTGCTTACAGATGCCCCTCTTTAGCCGAGATTGTTATCAGTTGAAGGCTAAAGATAAAAGAACCACATTTTTGGGGTATGAGTGATATTGTTTATTGGGCTGCACTTAGGGTAATTCTTCCTAAACTGCCTACGTATTCTAAGGGTGTCCTAGAAATCATGCCCAGAATGTAGTTCGACTGGCAAGAAGGTTTGCTCTTCTTGGAAGATTGATGAATGCTCTTCTTGTATGAAGCTAGGCTGTGAATACAAGGCTCATTTGTAGGCTGGAAACCTCTTCTTGCTGAGGTGACTCATGATGCAAGGTACTTGCGGGCTTGAACCCGGCTTGATCCATTTATAGGCTGATAAACCCCTTCTTGTATGAAGCTAGGCTGTGAATACAAGGCTCATTTGTAGGCTGGGAACCTCTTCTTACTGAGATGGAACTCAATGATGCAAGGTATGTGCGGGCTTGGACCCGACTTGATCCATTTGTAGGCTGATAAACCTCTTCTTGTATGGAGCTAGGCTGTGAATACAAGGCTCATTTGTAGGCTGGGAACCTCTTCTTGCTGAGGTGACTCATGATGCAAGGTATGTGCGGGCTTGGACCCGACTTGATCCATTTGTAGGCTGATAAACCTCTTCTTGTATGGAGCTAGGCTGTGAATACAAGGCTCATTTGTAGGTTGGGAACCTCTTCTTGCTGAGGTGGAACTCAATGCAAGGTATGTGCGGGCTTGGACCCGGCTTGATCCATTTGTAGGCTGATAAACCTCTTCTTTTATGGAGCTAGGTTGTGAATACAAGGCTGATTGCATGAGCTTGGGCTCGGCTTGATTTGTCTGGATGGAAGACTTGATGTCTTCTCTTTGATTGAACTGAGGCTCTTTTGATTGAGATTCTGAGATTGTTTTTTCTGAATAAGCTAGGGCTCTGCATTTGATTCATTTATAGGATTGAATTGATCTTTGAATGAGCTAGGGCTCTGCATTCACTTATAGGTTGAGATTGACTTGATCTTTGAATGAGCTAGGGATCTGCATTCACTTATAGGCTGAGATTGACTTAACCTTTGAATGAGCTAGGGCTCTACATTTGATTAATAATCTGAGATTGATTTGATCTTTGGATGAGCTAGGGCTCTATATTTGATTTACTTATAGACTGAAATTGATTTGAAATTTGGATGAGCTAGGGCTCTGCATTTGATTCACTAATAATCTGAGATTGATTTGATCTTTGGATGAGCTAGGGCTCTACATTTGATTCTATAATGAGTAAGAACTCAGAAGGTCACTTATAGGGTGATACTGAATGACTCATCTTGGTAGTTCCTACCAGCTTTGGACCTTCGGGATTGAAAATAGGAATATCCTTTTGGAAGCTCTATGGCTATGAACCTTTAGGATGCTTGAAAGTGACCCGTATAGGAAGGCTTTGTTGACTTTGAACCATTAGGGTTGGAATCTGACCCATCTTGGAAGTCTATTGACTTTGAACCTATAGAGTGCTGGACATATTTGAAATGATGGTGAATTCCTTGGCAGTTTTCTGAGTTTTTTGCTCCTGCTTTATTGGTGAAGGCACAAAACATGACATCATTGGAAGTGGTGTCATGGACTTTGCTGGCATGATACCTAGATTTGAAATTTGCCATTTATGACCTGGTACTGAAAGTTTGACTCAATTTCAGCACGGTAGAGATGACTTAGTTACTTCCTTTGAAGGGTTCCATGTAATTTAAAGGTGATGATTTTCTTCAGCCAACATTGGTGTTGTTGGATTTTGGATTGAAAGAAACTCTAGCGAGGATTTTGGACAAGAATGAGGGGACCTTGACAGTCTTTAACCAAAGTGACTTTATTGATTGACCATGGTGTTAAACTGTTAAGGGACATCTGGTCAACTAAGTTATTTGACTGTGCATTAAGGTAAACCAAATTGGTAGAACAACCAAGTGGCGATGAAATGTGACATGGGTTTGGCCCTTGATCTAGGCTCATGAAAAGCTCAGAGCTTTACAACATTGTGGTGATAATTTTGAAAGATGAATGAACCATGGCCCCAAAGTAGGCACGAGGATCAAAGGATTCGAAGTGTTCCTTCGAAGAATTTGGTGACCAAATCCTAACAGGTGATAGACCACATTGGATTTTCTTCATCAACAGGATTGGGAGAACTGAGAAATTGGCAAAAAATAACTTGGATGGACCTACTTCTGTTGACTGTGAAAGTAGTGACTTCAGACTAGACAATGGATCCTTGATGTAATGCTCATGATCAAGTTTGATTCCTCTACATAGGGTATATCTATGCCCCAATGTCTGCATGTTGTGACAGACCGCTACTATAGAAGGAAATGGGAAATCTAACAGAGTTAGAACAAGGTTGAATCTGGATTGCATTTAGAATTTGACCATGCTTCTGAGGTCAAGGGAAGATTGACAGATTGATTGTAGAAAATGATTTCTTAGATAAACCCTTGTTGAATCTTGAAAAATGAGGGAGCTGATGATTTGATGAATTTGGCTACATCCGTAACCAGGTCATGAGAATTTGCTCTCTCCCTAACATGACCAAAGGATTTGAAGATGGAATTCTGTTGAAAGGCAATGCTATGGAGCCCAACAGATGATGGTTTGTTCAACTCCTCCGAGTATGATTCACTGGAGAGCAAGAGGGGTTCCTCCCTTATGGAGGGTAGACTGGTATGACACTTGTCTATATGAACCACTGAATTTTTCTATGAAGGGCCAATGAGGGCAATGCTTTAGGGTTGCATCAGGTCGCCTATCCCCACTGAGGTATTATGGGTTGCCCATTGAGGTTTCTCGGGTTGCCTTTCCCTGCTGAGGTTTCTTTTCTTCCCATTATTATTTTTTTCATTTTCTTCTTTTTGCAAACCCCATCTTGGGTTGAATAAAGAGTCCTGATATGGTGAGGATATTGCCAAAATTATGGTTCTATCCAATGGTTTGAAACCCTTAGGGGAAATCTGAATGGCATGACCTTCTTGACAAATGGGTAGCCTTGCCCCACTATTTAAGTTGACACCTACACATATTGATAGGCGGGCAGCTATTTGAATCATCACTAAAAGTGATCTTAGGGAAATGCAGTCCCACACCAAGATTAAAATGGTGCCAAATTATGTTTTCCTTTCTTGGAGATGTTCAAATGGAACACGTGTCCCAACAAGCTATATCAAGATTCTGAATCAGTCACGATCATATCTGGGCCTGAAACCTTTAGGTTTGTTGACAAGTATTGATGTTGAAGGTCCAAGAGGACTGATGTGAAACTGTCCACATGGGTCTACCATTGGGAGAGTGTTTTGTTGTTTATGTAGAATGGGTTTATCTTACCGAAAAGATCCCATTTTATTGGCTTGAGAAATGAAGGGCTTATAGGAATCTTGGGAAGCCGTCGGATGTAATGAACGACAGATAAGAGTTCCAGCCAGATTCATGAATTTGTACATAAAATGATGACATGATCATGAGATACAATACCATAAAAATTGATAATCAAAAGAAGGGCTTGTGATAGAGACTCCTTGGAAACCCGTCAGATTGATAGACGGGAGAGAGAGTCCAATGCCGATGAGAAATGTTTCTCTGATGATGAAGAAGTGATGAGATCGTCTCCTGTAAAGGCGGGATGTAATTGGCCAAAATCAAAAGTCCGGTCCAACATGCTGTGAATCTCGAAGAATGATCGCACTTGCTTTCAGGCTTTAGTTGGAACTACCATCTTCTTGAAGTGAGAGGGACAATTGGCTTACTGTCGAGCTCCAATGCCATCTTACTATTTTCTTTTCTTTTCTTTTCTTTTCTTTTTTTCTTTTTCTCTTTTTTTTTTGGATGTGAAGGCCACATAATGCAGTGCTTCGCTTGATCGCGAAATTGAATCCTGACTTTCAATATTGGATTTGAATCTTCTTCTTCCAAACATTTCCAATCAGATAGAACGTCTTTGCCCCAACTAGCACTCTGATCTTCTGTAAACTTTATGAGCATTTGTGACTGCTCATCTAGTATCTGATTTTTTGGTGAATCTATATGCTATCCTCTGGAAGTTAATCATCACCTTTTATCTGATGTGACTGCCTTCCCATTATTGATGTAGATAAAACATAGACTTGAATTTTCTTTTTCTTTTTTTTTTCTTTTTTTTTTTTTGGGTATCCCAATGACCTCATTCTTTGATTTTGAGATTGATCATTCATCATGTATCTCTTGCTTGTAGATGATATACTTTGTAAGAACTTTGGTATTTCCATCTTCTTGGTGGCACATCTGTCCTCCACTCATTTGTACTGATTGGCTGACCTGTTGATATGATCTATTATTATGTAATACTTTCCTTGGAATCTTTTCACAGATATAACAAATGGCAGCTTCTCCAGTACATGTTTCTTGAGACTACTCTTGTGTCTCTCGATTGATCATTTAAAGCTTTCCCAGACGGGTTGGACCTTTCTTTCTCAAGAGGTCGGGTGGCATAGAAGTTCAGGAGATGGCTCATCATTTCAATCATCTTCAGAGTCAGAATTGACTGTGCACGTAGAATAGGAGGATGTATGAGACTGGGAGGAAATGTATGGAAGAGACAAGGCACAGAGTTTGAAATCCCAAATGGGGTGATTTTCTTTTACTTGCACGGCAGATTGGACTAGACTTGTCAACAAAAATAATTGATCTTGGACCCAGACATGGATGACCTATCAAATACCGATAATAGAAAGTTGAAACAACTAGTTCGTCCAAGCGGCTCCAGTTGGGCATAACGCCTTCGACGACCACCTTCAGTCGTTGCGGAAATAAATCTTCCTTTAGACCTCTAACAGCAGGACTCATCATGCCCCTCTATCAATAGGTGCAAGATGCCTAGCTTTCAGGGTTCCATACAATTCTCTCCTTGTTTTATCTTTTCTCTTTTTTCTTTCTCAGTTTGGGATCCATTCATAACCGGACTATTGCTTTTTTGTTTTTTAAGCTCAAGGTTATATGCCTCAGTCTAGGGTTCAATGGATTTCTTCATTAGACCACTCTCAATTTGGGTCTAAGGTCAATTTGGTTCATGTTGGTTCATGACCAGCTTAAAGCTTAATGGCTTTCCTCATTGGATCGCACTCAATTCGGGTCCAAGTTCAATTTGGTTCATGCCCAACATAGGGCTCAAGGGCTTTCTTCGTTGGACCGTACTCAATTTGGGTCCAAGGTCAATTGGTTTATGCCCAACTTAAGGCTTAATGGCTTTCCTCATTGGACCACACTCAATTCGGGTCCAAGGACAATTTTCATGCCCCAGTTTAAGGCTTAATGGCTTTCATCATTAGACCGCACTCAATTCGGGTCCAAGGTCAATTCGGTTCATGCCCCAGTTCAGGGGTTAAGGGTTCCATCATTGGACCACACTCAAGCTGTAATTCTGGTTTTTTTTTATCCTAGCCTAGGGCATATCGGATCTCATCTTTGGTCTATCCTACTGCTCGGGAAAATTCTATTCCTTCTCTTTGAACAATGAGAAATATGAGGGGCAACTCTTTGGATTCTGGCATTTCCTTGGCTAATGGGGCAAAAATGCCCATGATAGAATAGCACTACTATAGCTGAAGGTTCATGATTTTTGATGACTCCAGGATCTGGAACTGATCTTTATTGACAGGCAATGACGAATGCTACTCATTCGTCATTCCTGACGAGCGATCCTAACTTGTAGCACTGGGCTATGATGGACATCAATCGGGCTCTAATTGATAGAGCCAGAGATTGATTTTGAATCGGTCTCCGATTGATAGAGACAAGATTGACTTTGAATTGGTCTCTGATTGATAGAGACAGAGTTGACTTTGAATTGGTCTCTGATTGATAGAGATCAAGATTGATTTTGAATTGATCTCTGATTGATAGAGATCAAGATTGATTTTGAATTGGTCTCTAATTGATAGAGATCAAGATTGATTTTGAATTGGTCTCTGATTGATAGAGATCAAGATTGATTTTGAATTGGTCTCTGATTGATAGAGATCAAGATTGATTTTGAATTGGTCTCTGATTGATAGAGATCAAGATTGATTTTGAATTGGTCTCTGATTGATAGAGATCAAGATTGATTTTGAATTGGTCTTCGATTGATAGAGATCAAGATTGATTTTGAATTGGTCTCTGATTGATAGAGATCAAGATTGACAGTCATGGACTGGGCTCTAGTTGCTAGAGGCAAGGATTGCTTGAGTTGGGCTCCGATTGATAGAGGCCAAGGATGACAATCATGGATTGGACTCTAATTGCTAGAGATGATGGAATGACTGAAATTCTCTTTGATTCCTTTATGAAGTGGAACGTGGACCAAAGGTAATGGTTGAACAGGCCTAGAGGCTAACTCATGCTCACATTGAGTTCATATGAATGGAACATTTCTTAGTTCCAACATAAATCGAAACCTGAACCGGAGTTGACGGTTAGACAAGCCTAGGGGCTAATTAAATTCAAATGAATGGAACTCTTCTTACTTCCAATATGAATCAGAACTTGAATCACGGTTGATGGTTGGATAAGCCTAGTGGCTAAATGAATTCAGATGAATGAGACTCTTCTTAATTCCAACATGAATCTGAACCTGAACCAAAGTTGATGGTTGGACAAGCCTAGGGGCTAAATAAATTCAGATGAATGGAACTTTTCCTAGTTTCGACATGAACTGGAACCCTAACCAAAGTTGATGGTTGGATAAGCCTAGTGGCTAATTGAATTCAAATGAATGGAATTTTTCCTAGTTCCAACATGAATCAGAACCTAAACAGGAGGTGAAGGGTGAAAAATCCTAGGGGCCGAATGCCTTCGTCATTTTAGCATGATCTGGGAGTGATGATTGAACCTGCCTAAAGGTTAAACCCTTCTTTAATTTTGAGATGAACCAGAAATGGTGGTTGAATCTAGGGCTGAATATTTCTTTGATTCTGAGATGAACTGGATGTGATTGAATCTGCCCAGGGGCTAAATCTTTCTTTAATTCTGGATGAACCGAAATGATGATTGGACCTGCCTAAGGGCTGAATATTTCTTCAGTTCTGAGATGAACCAGAAATGGTGGTTGGACCTGCCTAGGGGCTGAATATTTTTTTGATTCTGAGATGAACTGGATGTGATTGAATCTGCCTAGGGGCTGAATCTTTCCTTAATTCTGGATGAACCGAAATGATGATTGGACCTGCCTAAGGGCTGAATATTTTTTTGATTCTGAGATGAACTGGATGTAATTGAATCTACCTAGGGGCTGAATCTTTCCTTAATTCTGGATGAACCGAAATGATGATTGGACCTGCCTAGGGGCTGAAATCTTTCCTTAATTCAAAGGTGAATAGGGAATATTGATTGGGTTTGTCTAGAGGCTGAATCTTTCCTTAATTCAAAGGTGAATAGGGAACATTGATTGGATTTTCCTAGGGGCTGAATCTTTCCTTAATTCAGAGATGAATCAAGAACTATGATTGAATTTGCCTAGGGGCTGAATCTTTCCTTAATTCAAAGGTGAATAGAGAATATTGATTGGATTTGCCTAGGGGCTGAATCTTTCCTTAATTCAAAGGTGAATAGGGAACATTGATTGGATTTGCCTAGGGGCTGAATCTTTCCTTAATTCAGAGATGAATCGAGAACTATGATTGGATTTTCCTAGGGGCTAAATCTTTCCTTAATTATGAGATGAATTGAGAAGCATGATTGGATTTGCCTAGGGGCTGAATCATTCCTTAATTCAGAGATTAATCGGGAACTATGATTGGATTTGCCTAGGGGCTGAATCTTTCCCTAAGGTGAATAGGGAGCAATGATTGGTTTCCTGGGGTGAATCTTCCTTAATTCCGAGATGAATCGAGAACTATGATTGGATTTGCCTAGGGGCTAAATCTTTCCTTAATTATGAGATGAATTGAGAAGTATGATTGGATTTGCCTAGGGGCTGAATCTTTCCTTAATTCAGAGATGAATCGGGAACTATGATTGGATTTTCCTAGGAGCTGAATCTTTCATTCTTTCTTATAAAATTTGATGTTCAATCAAGATCTGGATTCATGACTTCCATTGATTCATTTGGAAAGATAATATGGATGGATCTCGAGATGGGAGATCAAGACAATTCCCTAATTGTAGGGGCCTCTCACCCTAAAAGGGTGGATATGGTTGCAGATTGATTCCTAATGGAGGAATATCGATATTTTAGACATCTAGAGGAATGGAAGAAGTCACATGCACAATCAAAGATGACTTAACCAAACAAGAGTTAGATCCCTTATAAGGGCGATTGGGTAAACATTATCCAAGTCAATTTAATTGAATTTGATTAAGCCATGTGTTCAGTCTTGGGACCTCATGATTCCAAAATGGATAATCAGTGGTACCAAGGTCTGGCCAATTGGATTACCGAATTCGATGAAATTGAAATGGATATATTAATCTGCCGTCCTTATTTGGGATGGTTAGCAAAAGCAGTTCATAGATGAACAAATTAGTAAATTTCTTCTTGACCATGGTATCTATGTCTTGACAGGGATTTTCTGTTCGTTTTTTGAAATCGACGTGTTAACAATGAGAGATTCGACACATCGAGCTTACTTAATGGAGGGTGTATAGTGACCGTCTACTATGATGTAGAACAGGTGTATACATACCTCATACTCCCAATGGGTGAGAGTTCAAGATGCTCATCGTGTAGATTCTAACATGTTGACCAATCGAGGACAAAAACGGGCAGAACTTCGACGTCTCAAACATGGATGTCATGGTTAAGCAGGTTTTACTGGGTCGATTCAGGGATGAACCAAAAATAACAAATAATGGGCTACAATCTGGGTTAGGACAGAAAATGCCACCTTGACGAGGATGGGGTAACCTATCACCGAATGCTCGATGAATAATGGGCCCCCAATCCCTTTATATACTATATTGCAAGGATCCAAGCGACGTGGAGTAGCATAACGCATTCCCAGGCGGACCCAAGAAACGCTCGTTAGAGGCTGCTCACCGGTCATGGTCTCACAAATGACAGGCCAAGGCTGTGTGTTTCGCCTAGCGGGCTGCCCCATATACATGGGACCCGGTTCGGCTACTCACACGAATGTGTGACTGAACTCATTCCCCCCAAAGCAATATTATACAAGCATAAATATAGTATCCTAAAATCTAGCATCCAATTCACACAAGGAAAGTTTTCATTTAGAATTTTGACATTTATATCCCCAGTGGAGTCGCCACTGTGAGGACAATGATGGAAATCATTTGAAGTCGCCACCTAGATTTAGGTCTAGGACCTTAGAAATGTGAAATCTCACCCCAAGGTAAGACTTCGATTGACTCATGACCCTTAGATTGGAATTCTGGTCCATCAGAGATTGGGTAAGTGTCAGGTTACGGTTATGGGAAGGGGTTAGGCACCCAAACCGCCCGATCAAAATCGGTCTCCTATGCCTTTCCTATGCTAGACTTTATCTGTTAAACCAAACCATACCAAGGGGTTCGATATCATTGAACCGAATCTGTATCCATAAGATTGCCTACGTATTACGGAATTATTCCAAAAATCAGGTTCACCATCGTAGTTCAGGTGTGTTTAAAGTTTATGGCTGTGATTTATGCTTGTGCATGATTAAGTTTATTTGTTCAAGTTGAAATTTATGCTTGAATGGTTGAGAAATCCTATGGGTTAGGATCTGGATAGTCCATGTGGACTGATAGATAGTCCAAGTGGATCTAAGAATAACCCTATTTGGGTTGGAATGTGGATAAATATCCTAGTGGATCTGTGGATAGTCCGAGTGGACTAAGGTGTGAATAAATATATCCTAGTGGATCTATGGATAGTCCAAGTGGACTAAGGTGTGGATCCAAATTTGGGATTCTCCCAAATAGCCTACGTATCCTAGGGTTTGCCCTAGGAATCAGAATCCGCGTAGTTCGGGCTTCTGGGTTGAAATGGGAATGGATATCCTAGTGGATCTATGGATAGTCCTAGTGGACTAAGGTAAATATCCTAGTGGATCTATGGATAGTCCA
Source organism: Protea cynaroides (assembly GCA_028583415.1). Lineage (NCBI taxonomy): Eukaryota > Viridiplantae > Streptophyta > Magnoliopsida > Proteales > Proteaceae > Protea > Protea cynaroides. The sequence goes on along the minus strand of CM053275.1, from coordinate 64,030,423 downwards.
AGTGGACTAAGGTGTGGATCCGAATTTGGGTTTCTCCCAAATAGTATACGTATCCTAGGGTTTGACCTAGGAATCAGAATCCGCATAGTTCGAACGGGATAACCTGTTCTAGGTTAATGATTGAGAACCTATTCTAGGTTTAGGGTTTAGAACCTATTCTAGGTTTAGGGTTTGCCGAGGGGCAAATCGTCCTAAATTACCCTTTTCATTCTGAATTCTAATTTTAGAAGGTTTGGCAAAGAATTCTCTTTCTTTATTAAGGTTTTATTATTCCCATTATGCCCTTCCCAAGAATGTGGGTGCCTAAATGCACGTCCCCACGCCTAGATTGTCTTCTAGAAGTGTGCAGATATGGCAGTTTGACTAGGGTGTGGCATAAAATAAGTTATTGCCAAAAAGTAGAATATTCTATCTAAATATGGCACATGAAACATTTATGGCAAGAAATTCACATGCAGTAAGATTGTTTAAAAATCTTTCAAATATGGCATTTATTCCAAATAAGGCAAGAGCCTATGTGGCATGATCTAGTACGCTATCTTCTAAGCATGGCAAGATCCTAATTGCTATTTCTTTCCATATTTAGGGTTTTCTACCCTAATTATTATTTTATTTCTATTTTTTAGGGTTTTCTACCATAATTGTTATTTTCTTTCCATTTTAGGGTTTCCTACCCTAATTATTATTTTATTTTCATTTCTTAGGGTTTTCTACCCTAATTGTTACATTCTTTCCATTTTAGGGTTTTCTACCCTAATTATTATTTTATTTCCATTTTTTTAGGATTTTCTACCCTAATTGTTACATTCTTTCCATCTTAGGGTTTTCTACCCTAATTGTTACTTTATTTCTATTTTTTAGGGTTTTCTACCTTAACTGTTACTTTCTTTCCATTTTTTAGGATTTTCTACCCTAATTGTTATTTTCTTTCTATTTTAAGGTTTTCTACCCTAATTGTGACAATAAGCATTAAATATAGCATGTGAGTATGATCATTCCAATCATGGCAGTGTGATTATTTCAATTGTGGCAGTGTGTGCATATAAGCATCCAAATATTGCATGTTGGGAATATATTCAAATTTAGCAACAAATCAGTCAAAGATGGCAATTGAGCATGTGAATCAATACAAACATGGTAAGTATTCATCCAAACATGGCAGTAATCATCCAATATGGCAATAAGCCTGTGGCAGACAAATAAGGCAATAAGCATGTGGGAATCAATCAATCAAAACATATCTTCAGATCTACGTTCTAGATTCAATGCATCGATCATCAACAATGCGACCAAAATCACATTTGATCAACGATTGAAATTAATTCAAGATCTTAAATAACTGTTCAGATCATATAACATCAGTTAATCAGCCTTTAATGGCTCAAATTAATCCATCATTAAAATCATCATCAAATTAAAATCAATGATTCAGATTAATTAATCATCCATTCACATGATTAGATCTTAAAGATTAACGATTCTGATTAAATTCACATCAATTAGCCAAATTCATTCATTCAAACATTAATTCATTTTCAATGGACAAATTTTCATCACATGATCAAAACAAATTTCACATTCAATGGATCAGATTTTGAATGGGCATCATAGCAACATGATAAAGAATTCAGATTTCATTCAAGCATATCATGATCCTAGGTTCGATCAATGGCTCATATTTGATGGGAAGATCAAGGGTAAGATAAGGAATGCCTATTAGATGGTTGGATGAGGGCTGCTGATCAAGTGAGGTTGATGTTTATCAGGTGGTTATGGAGATGTGAAGGTGGCTGATCTGGTAATAGGCAAGCAGGAAGGTTCACGGGCAGGGATGATGCATGGCAGATTGGTGGGTTGGTTTGCATGAGGGTGAAGTACAGGTGTAACAGCTTGAAGGTCGGTGATGAAAAAGTTGGGTGACAGGTTGCGGCAAGGTGTTCTGCAGCAAATTCTGTGATGGTTACAGGTGGTGGTTGATAGAAGGTTGATGGCGATGGGGGCTGTAAGGTTTGGTTATGCAATCAGTTTAGGGGGCAGCAAGGGAGTTTGGTGGGTTGACAAGTAGCTTGCGGTGGTGTCGAGTGATGGTTTAGCTGGGCAGGTAAATGATAGGATGTGCAGGGTTTTATAGCAGGAGGTGGTGCATCAAGGTGGGTTTAGACTAGGTTACGGGTGAGTGAAGTCGGTGAGGGTTTGGCAGGATAAGACAATGGTGGCTGATGGCAAAGCCGGGTTTGATGAAAAGCAGATCAAGGGTGCACACATACATAGAATAATAAACAAAGAAAACGATTAAGTAGTGAGCTTACCTATTTTTCTGATTTTTCTTCTCTTGATCTTCTTCTTCTTCATCTTCTATTCTCTTTTCTCCCTCTCTTTTTTCCCGAGTCTTTCCCCTCTCTCTCCTTTTCAGCTCTCCTTTTTTCTGTTTTTTTTTTCTTCTCCATCGCCTTCTCTTTCTCCTTCTCGATTCTCCTTTTCTGATTTTTTTTTTGTTTTTTTTCTTCTCCTCTCCACCTCCTCCTTCTTCTCGGTCTTCCCCCTCCTTTTCTGTTTTTTTTTCTCTCTTTTTTTTATTCTTTATCTCACCACCCTCTCTTTCTCCTTTTCGATTCTCCTTTTCTGATTTTTTTTTTGTTTTTTTCTTCTCCTCTCCACCTCCTCGTTCTTCTCGGTCTTCCCCCTCCTTTCTATTTTTTTTCTCTCTTTTTTTATTCTTTCTCTCACCGCCCTCCTCCTTCTCCTCTTCTCGATTCTGATTTTTTTATTTTTTATTCTCCTTCCAAATCCACCGCCCTCCTCACTTTCTCCTTATCTTCTCGACTCTCTCTCTCCCCCTTTCCCGATTCAGTCTCTCTCTTCCCCCTTTCTCAATTCGGTCTCTCTCTTCTTTGATTTCTGCCTCCCTCTCTCTATCGGATCGTATCTTTCTTCTCCTTCCTTTTCCAGCTCCCTCTCTCTCTCTTGGATCGTATCTTTCTTCCCCTTGATTTTCCAGATCTCCGACCTTTTCTCCCCCTCTCTATGTTTCTAATTTCTTTCATTCTAATCCCACCGACCTCTCTTTCCCTCTCTCGGGCCGACCAGCTCCCTTTGGATTGTCGTTTCCTCTCCCTTTCCAATCTGGTTTTCCTCCCTCTTTTCAATCTCCAGCTGTACCCTAGTTCTTCTTTCCTTTTATTCCCATTCTCTATATTTTTTTTTCTTCTCCACGATTCTTCTCGGTCTCTCCTTTTCCTCTCTGATTTCTTTCCTTTTTTTTTTTTTGGTCTCCCTCTATCTCTTAATCTTTCCTTTTCTCGGTCTCCAATTCTTTCCCTTTTCTTTTCCAATCGGATCTTATTTGCTTTGTTTTTTTTTGTTATATATAAAACATATATATAAATATATAATATATTAATATATTAATAGATATATAATATAATATACATATAAGATATATGTATATATTATATGATATATAATATATTATACATTATATAAAAATTTAAATAATATATATAAAAGAAATACATGCATATGTGCCGACATGAATTTGTCTGGATTGACAAGGATTGACTGGGTTGGGCCAAACTGGCTTGGGTTGAGCTGAGTTGACTAGATTGACTGGAATTAATTGGGTTTTTCTCTCTCTATCATTTCATGGGCCATTTCCGTTGTCATTCCGCACATAATTTTTTGATAGCTCTTATTCCAAATTTTCTACGTTCAATTTGTAGAACACTAAAAATGAGAAATAATGGAACTTGAATCACCTCATTTTGGAAATAAAATGACCGACTTATGACTTTCTGAAGTTTAAGGAAGCCAATTATTGATAATTTGGCTGACCATTCTACATGAGATCCTTCGGAGGCTTCTACCGGAAATATTTTACGTCCACTTTGTAGAGCACTAAAAATGGAACATAATGAGACTGGAATCACCTGAATCCGATGTAGAACGGAAAAGATATGCAGCTTTGAAGTTCTGACGATAATTTTTCATGCAAGCTTGCATGGGACCCACTGTTGACTTCTACCCGGGATTTTTTACGTCCACTTTGTAGAACATCATGAATGAAGAATAATGGTCTTGGAATCATATGAATCCGATGTCGGATGATCAAGATATGATGATTTGAAATTCAAACGATCCAACTTAGGATAATTTGCATGAAGGCCCCTGGGATTATTTATAATAATTTCAAAAACCTCCCTTATATGTATCATTCGACTAAAATGGTCATATCTTCCTCTTTTGATATCGGAATTGAGCAATTCTGGTCTCGTTTCGAAGATAATTCTATGACCTATGCATCTATGCAGATAATAGCCCATGACCCTGCTGTGGGGATCAGTGAAAAATACAAATTTTTGGGTTAAAAGTCAAAAACCTGCCATATTGGTTCACTTATGCCGAGGGTGGCAAAAATGGGGTGCTTACACCCGCGCGACATCAATATCTTCCATCTGTGGTGCTTCTTTGGTGAGGTCAACCACTGATACTAGATATCTGACTGCTCCCTTCTCAAGGCATTTCTTAGCTTTTAGTGCTGAGAGTATGAGCTTGCGTTTATGGGAAAGTTTGGTTCCCGCAAAACTGAATTCTACTCCTTCTTTGTCTTTAAATGTTAGCTTCTTTTCGGCTCATAATAGGTTAGCAAAATGCCGAGCTAACCAGTCCATTCCCAAGATGACGTCAAAGTCTGCCATCCCAAGTTGGATCAAGGTTGCATCTAAGGTTTTCTCACCAATGAGAACTGGACATGGCCCATAACCTTTATCTAGTTCCACTTCTAACCCCATCGATGACCGTACAAGTATTTTGTAGTCTAATGTTTTAATGGGTAAATTCAGCTTCTTTCCAAATAACATAGATATAAAAGAATGAGTAGCTCCTGAGTTGAATAGTACTCTGGGAGGTATGCCATTTATAGGTACGATACCTGTGATTTATTTTAACTTAGTCTACATGCTCACACAATGTAATACAACTTAAAAGGTTTCAGTCATACCTGTGACCACATCGGTTGATACGGCAGCATCCTCGGAAGTAGCAGCATAAACTCATCCTTGATGTAACTACTTCCTAGGCTTGGGACACTCCCTTGCCATATGCCCCGCTTGATTGCAGTTATAACATTTTGGACCTTCAGAATTTGGCTTTGGTTGCTGTTGAGTTACTGGGGTAGTCTTGGGTGCAGCAGTAAAGCCTTGAGCACGGAAGGGTTTAAATGTCTTGTTATTCCCTCCGTTATAGGTATTTCCGGCTGGCCTTTTCATACCTCTGTTCTATGTGAAATAGCTCTCCTTCTGGCTCGATTCTATAACTCAAGCAATTTGTACAACTTCATTATATAGCTTCTTCTCCAAACCTAGAACATGCTCTCTGATGCTCCCTCTAAGCCCCATGACAAACCTACGGGTCTTAGTGTCTTCTTCTTGCATGCTGAGGGGTGCAAAGAAAAACAGCTCCTCATAACGCTGTTGGTATGCATCCACGGACATCTGTCCCTGATATAAACTCATGAACTCCTTCTCCATAGAATCTTTGAAGCTTCGGGGAAAGTACTTCTCAAAGAAAGCTTCTTTATATATAGCCCGTCAATAGGGCGTGCTTGGTTAATAAGTAGGCCTTGGTCGATTTCTACTAATGATGTGCATCACCTTTTAGCATGAAAGTGGCACATAATACCTTCTCTTCTTCTGTAATAGTCATCATAAGAAAATTCCTCTCCATCTCGTCGATCCAATGTGCTGGCCATAAAGGATCGGACGGTTTACCATTAAACTCCTTGGGCTTCATCTTTAAGAATCGCTCAACCAGTCGGGAGTGGTCCATCTGATTTTGAGGGTGTGCCCCAAACATAGGTTGTGGATACTGGTAATTAACCTGAACTGCTTCAAGACCTGGTACTGGAATCTGTGCTGCTGGTGGTTGAGGTGTTTGAGGTGCTGGGTGGTTACCCACCGGTGCTGCACTTGTTTGTCCAGTCTGCATTGGTGTAGCATGTGTTGTTTGAAGTATCATTCCCATTGCTGCTTGCATTTGAGCCTGTGCTCATTGCATTTGCTGCAGCTGTTGTGCTAGGCTTATAACCACGGTTGTCAGCTCCGGTGGTGGAGGTGGCAAATTTGTAGAATTTACCTGACCCTGGTTTACAGGTGGTGCAAACTGTGGATTAACCTGTGCATATATATTTTCTTGGTTGACTTCCTCCACGGGTGGTGGTGGTGGAACTGCTTTTTGACTCTGCCTGGTTACTCTAGGCCCAGCCATATATTTCTCTGAGATTGGTGGTGTCTGAAAATCATTAAAATACGTGAGGCAATCATTTATACTTCATGTAGACACGTTAACCGATGTTATTTTCAAAATTTTCAGATCATTCTGTGAAAAATACAGTCTTTTTTATGCAGGGTCGATGGTGGGGGTCGATGGTATGTTCGACCCTCAGTATCCGACCCTGGGAATCACCTGTTTTTCCCAAGAGCTGGGGGTCGATGTGGGGGTCGATGGGTATCCGACCCCCAGGTGTGACCCTTGGTTTTCAATCAGGTTCTCGAGAGCTAGGGGTCGATACGGGGGTCGATATGGGGGTCGATGGTCCTGGTCGAATTCTCCGACCCCCGGACCAAAAATCAGATTTTTTAAGGTCTGATTTTTAGTTCATTTCCCATTCTTCCTCCTCTATTTCGACTCTTCTCTTTCCTCTGAGTTGCTACAGTGCCAACTCCGCTACATTGGTCATTTTGGTTCCGTGTCTCGACTTCTACATCATTCCTATAGGTATGTATCGTTCCTTTACATGTTTTTAGGTTTTCTTTTCTAAGTTTTTTGCTCGTTTAACTTGTATTTTTCAAATTAAACTTTTTTTCCAACCGTAAAATTTTGATTTTTATTGGGGGCTTTTGTTATTGGTGACTCGAGGAATGAAAGCCCTCAAAAATATTTGAGTTTCGTCGGTTGGTTATCGAGAAACTTGAATTTTACTCTTTTTGCCCTAATTTGTCAAAATTTTTGATTTCTCACAATTTCTTCAAATTGGATTCCATTAGTTAGGTTTTCCTACTGTGTGAGTGTTGTAGGATATTTTAAAACCTATGTAAGTCCTCCTGCCCACATGTATGGGTGACAAGTGAGGCTTTCGGCCAACTTACGTCGTTATAATGTCCAAATTTTGGATTTTTCTACCCTACTAACATATTATATGTTTTCTTTTTCTTTCTTATTTGCAGATACTATGGCTCGTACCAAAGTACCCAGAGTTCGCGATCCTCTTCGGTTCCGTTCCAATGAAGCCGAGGCACAGTATGCCCACTACGCTCGCAAGAAAGTAGAGGGAGCTCGTAAGGTGAACTTGGCTGAGTTAGCCTTGTTCAATGTGGAGAGAGCATTTGGTGATATGGATGGCTCCCTATCATTACTTACGTCGTGTGTACCTGCCCTGACTTGGTACGCCAGTTCTATTGTAACCTCCAAGTGGTGGGGGATTACAATGATGTTGAGAGGGGTAATGAGCTTCGCATCACGAGCTATGTCAAGGGGGTTGACATCTCATTTGATTATCGAAAGCTAGCTGACCTACTAGGCATTTCCTATGCTGGCCCCATGGTTTTCTATGCCCCTGGAGAGCCTCAATTCTTCTCTCTTCAGATGAGGGCCGAGATCGACAGTCAGCTCATCCGACCTGATCGCTGGCAGATGAGAGCGTGCTATCTGCGTTCGGATCCACGGGTGTATTGCAAGATCATACAGCATAACCTGATACCGCAGAGTGGTCATTACGAGAGGGTCTCCCAGCTGACCCAGTATCTCCTATACTGTATATGCACTCGGCAGCCCGTCTGCCTTCCATACATCATTATGCGTACCATGATCACTGCCACGTTGCCCAGTCACACCGACAACCTTCCTTACGGACGCATGATCACTACCTTGCTTACCCGCCTGGGGGTTGATTTAGTGGATGAGAAGATTCAGGAGAAGTCCTTCTCATCGCCTCTAGATTGGGAGGCTATTTGCAAGATGGGCATGCAGGATGCCAAGGTCAGTGATGAGGAGAGGAACGCGATGGTGTGCCCTCGCACTCGCGTAGAGATAGCTGACGCTGAGGCAGCTGCCGCCACCGCTGGAGTTCATATGGAGCCTGCTGGTGATGATGACCGTCTGTACATGGATGTGGACTCCATACCACCTCCTTCACCTACACATGTTGCTGGAGCTAGTACATCTTATGTGGCTGGTCCTTCTCATGCGGCTGGTCCTTCACACCCACCTTCTGATATGTTGGAGGTACTGCATGAGATCAGAGAGGCTCAGCGCAGATCTGATCTGATCTGAGGATGGGGGAGTTACTAGACGCTCAGCCTGTGAGAGTGGATGAGCTATTAGACACCCAGCGCATATCGGACACGCGGATGGGAGAGCTCCTAGAGGCTCAACGCCGGTCAGACATGCATATGGAGGAGTTTTTGGGTGCTCAGCGCGTGACTGATCAGTGGTTGGCTGGTCTCACAGCTAGTCTTCAGATGACCCAGACTCAGGTAGCCTGGTTGACTAGGGTCTACGCTGAGGATTATGACAGAGATCATGAGGCACCGCCTCCTCCTTCACCTCCAGCTTCATGATTGTATTTATTTTCTTTCTTTGTACTACAGAGTAACTGTCCGGGTTATGGACTGTACTCTACTTTAGCTAGTTATATACGTTTGTTTCTCTCTCATTGTATTTAATATTGTTCCTCCTTTAATAGATGCATTATTCTCTTTTCAATTTGGTCTCAAACATCACTTGTGCTTAGACTGTGTTAATATTACAGTTTTTACTTTTATCTTATCTCAGTTCACAATTTGTCGTGAAGGTATGCTAGTTTAGCGGACACGGTCTGAGATGCTCTAATACCAAGTTGTCACACCCCAATTTCGCACTCTTCAGAATGGTGTGATGAACAGCTAGCAAACCAACGGTCCAACCAGGATCTCGGACAGTCGATATCCATTTTATCTAAACTCCATACATCCACATTCATAATCAGAATAAATACACAATAGCGGAAGTCTTATAGTAAAATGAACTGAGAATCTACTGTGATATTAATATTTAAATAGCAAATTATTTAGTATCAACTAAGACATAAATAAATATCAAATACATGTCTTTACTAAATTCAAATAATGAAAATAAAATCTAATCGAATACGCATGAGTTGCACTCGCAAGAGAAGTCATGCGTATCCACTTCATCTTCAACTTCCATCACCGCCATGAGCCCGTACACTGGAGCATTTACATAATATTCAACGGTAGTACCTGCATCATCAACTAAAAATATTCGAGGACGAGGGGTGAGCACACATCATGGTTCAGTGAGCAAACAAAACAATGCAACAATACATATGCATGCATTCAATTCATATCTTTGGTCTGATTTTAAGTTTGCAATGCGCAATAGAAAGGTTTAGGTGGTCAAAGAATAATGTTTATTGACCCCGCCTCTATACACAGGGTGTGGAAGTCCGCCCAAAGGTTAACGTTTATTGTCGTCCCCATCCTGTAAGACCCGTGTCAATCTAACCCGGTCTTACCACCTTGAACCAGGTTTACCCATCATGGTCGAGTCAAATGGACCAAGGGCATGAAGGAGATCGAGATCCCAGGTACGAAATCGACCCGAAAACACTTAATTCTAAGGGAGGGTCGCACACCCAGTGAAGTAGGGTTGGACCTCCCAATACAGAAAGTCAGACCCTCAGTTTTTGAGGGAGGGTCGGACAGCTTAAGACCCTAGGGTCGACGGGATCATCGACCCTCCCATCGACCCTCGAATTCTGACGAAACTGAAATTAGGAAATTTCCTAATTTTCGGTTGGGATTCTTTCCAAATCTCAATGGGATTATTATAGGACATTCCCACTCTATTTAAAGGACGTTCCTAAGCCACATTCACTCCTTTCACAACCCTAATTGAATTGAGAGAAAGAGAGAAGAAGGAAAAGAGGAAGAAAGGAGGCTAGGAAGAAGGCTTAGCAAAAAGGAGAAGAAATTGCAGAGAAAAGTAATCTTCTCAGGTATGGATACTGATTCCATGAGGTTCTACAGACCTTAGGTTAGATATGGTTGAGTGTAGGATTTCGGAGAGACCCAAACCATCCATCCATGGTTAGGTTTTCATGGAAAACCATAGGAGGATACACGAAAGCTATCTAGATGAATTATACATGGTTCTAGATCATGGAATGAGTGTTGGGTGAATGTAGGAAGCAAGTCATATGACCCCAAACACGAAGAATGGATTAAAAAGTGGAAATTGGACCAGAGTGCACCGAGGGTTGCACCGAGGGTCGATAGACCATCCGACCCTAGGTGTTTCTGACCATTGACCCTCAGCATTCGGGAAGTTCGGGAATGGAGGGAGGGTCGATAGACCCATCGACCCTAGCATCGACCCTAGCATCGACCCTCGCTGACGTAATGGTTTTTAAATTCTGAATTAATTCTAATTTAATTCTATCGACTTTGTTAGGTTTGCTAGCAATATAATACAGTTATAACCGTGATTCGAAAGCTTGGAAAATATCTATTAGCAAGCTAAGGTGAGGAACCTTAACCCCAAACTAAATTGGTTAATAATAAACTGTTTTCTATTTCTTGAGTCCTATGCCATATTTGATTCTATGCGAATATGTTTGTAATGTGCATATAGCATGCCATCCAATATTTCTATTACTTGTTCATGCATATCTATTTTATTGTTTATAACATGATGATGATGATGATGATAGGAATAGGCATGTGCTTGTATGTGTGTGGTTGATGTGCTTGATGCGAGCGAGTATCAGGGGAGGTGTGATGAGAACGTCAATAAACGTTAACCTTTGGCGGGTCTCAGCACTTTAGCTCTATCTCTAACTCAAGTCTTGTGCATTGGCATCGTCGTATCGCCATTACCTTAGCAGAACTATTATGTCGTAGAGTATCAGGGGAGGTGGTCTCGGTCCTTGTAGTCTCTGACTCTACCGGGGGCCTTAGCTCTATCTCTATGGATGTTCCGAGGGATGTTTGGGGTGAGGCCTTGGATACACCGTTTTGGCATTAGGATTGGTTAGTAGCGAGCCCAATTTGCAAACCCTCGTTAACAGGGGCTTACGTGTTGGTATAGCATTATATAGCAATAACCGTTAACCTTTGTTGTATAATGTTATGGTAGGGTGGATGGGGATGACGATAACCGTTAACCTTCGGGCGGGCTTCCACACCCTGTGTTTAGAGGCGGTATCAATAACCGTTAACCTTTGATCACCCAACCTTTCTATTGCACATTGCAAACTATAAACCAAGACCAAAGATATAAATTGATTTTTGCATGCATATGTAATGTTGCATTGTTTTGGCTACTCACTGAGCCGTGTTGTGTGCTCACCCCTCGACGTCGAATATTTTTAGTTGGTGATGCAGGATATACTGTTGAAGATTATATGAACCTGTTAGCGTATGGAACTGTAGCCGCTATGGAAGTTGGAGCTGAAGACGATACACACGACTCCTCTTGCGAGTGCAACTCGTGTGTATTCGATTAGATATTTTTTGTAGGTTTCTTTATTGGATTTATAAGACATGTATTTGGTATTTGAATATTTATGTCTTAGTTAAATACAGAATAATTTGATATTATGGGTATCATTTTAGTTCTTAGTTCATATTATTTATAAATTTTCCGCTATTGTGTATTACTCTGATTATGATTGTGGATGCGTGTTAAGTTTGGATAACGCGGGGATAGCCTATAAGAGATCCTGGTTGAACCGTTGGTTATTTGGCGGTTCATCACACCATTCTGAAGTGTGCGGATTTGGGGTGTGACAACTTGGTATCAGAGCTTCTCAGGCCTTGCCCGCCGAACTAGCATACATTCAAAACAATTGTGAACTAAGATAGGATAAATTAAAAGCTTTAATACAAACACATTGTAAGCACAAGTGATGACTGAAACCGAAGTAAAAAGAGAATAATGCATCTATTAAAGAGAAAACCAGTTACATACACTGAGTAAGAGAACTACAACGTATATACATCGCTAAAGCAGAGTACAGTCCACAACCCGGACAGTTACTCTAGAAGGACCAGCCTCGGGGCAAAAGCCGCCGCAGCAGAAGTACCAACTCCATCCGCCCGTGTGGGTGATGGCGGGGGTATCGCGTCGACATCCATATACATACGATCATCATCGTCGACCGGATCTCCCCGAGCCCTAGCAGAGCCGCAAAACGCACCCCTCGACCCGAGTGTGAGGGCGCACCATCGCCTCCTCTCCTCATCACTAACCTCCGCATCTCGCAGCCCCATCTTGCGCATAGCCTCCCAATCTAGAGGCGACGAGAAGGTCTTCTCCCCGGATCTTCTCATCTACTAGATCCACCCCCAAACGGGTCGAGCAGCATTGGAATCATGTGTCCATAGGGTAGATTACCCCTATGACCGGACAATGTGGCACCGATCATCGTCCGCATGATGATGTAAGGAAGGCGGACCGGGCCGCCGGTGCATATGCTGTAGATCAAGAACCGGGTCAGCCGAGACACCCTCTCATAGTGCCCACTCTGCGGAATCAGATTATGTTGGATAATCTTGCGGAAGACTCGTGGAGATGGACGCAAGTAGCAAGCTCTCATCCGCCATCTATCGGACGGAGCAACCGATTGTCGATCTCTTCTCTCATCTCCATCTCAACAAACTTTGGCTCTCCCGGCGACAAGACACCATAGGACCATCGAAGGGAATGCCCAACAGATCGGTCGCTTGCCGATAGTCAAAAGAAATGAGCACCCCCTTGACGTAGCTAGTGATGCGCAACTCCTGACCACGCTCGACATCATTGTAATCCCCCACCACCTGGAGATTACAATAGAACTGGCGCACCAAGTCTGGACATGTGCACGCGTCGTATGTGATGACAGGGAGCCACCCCATGTCACCGAATGCTCTCTCTACGTTGAACAAGGCTAGATCAGCCAGGTTCACCACACGACCCCCTTCCACTTTCTTGCCGGTATAGTAGGCATACTGTGCCTCGGTTTCATTTGAACGGAAGCGGAGTGGATCACGCAATCTTGGCACTTTGGTACGGGCCATAGTATCTGCAAAATAAGAAAGAGAAAAGAAACAAGGAGTTAGCAGGATAAAAATCCGAAATTTGATTTAATAACGGCGTAAGTTGACCATAAAGCCCCATTTCTTGCCATACAAGTGGGCATAAGCACTTACGAAGGTTTAGACATATCCTACCACCCACATGCAGTAGGAAATTCTAACTGACGAGGTCCAATTTGAAGAAATTCAAGAAAAATCAAAAATTTCAATAAATTAGGGCAAAAAGAGAAAAATTTAAGTTTCTCTATAACCAACCGATGAAACTGAAAAATTTTTGAGGGCTTTCGTTCCTCAAGACCCCAATAACAAAAGCCCCCAATAAAAATAAAAATTTTACGGTTAAGAAAATTTTAATTCGGAAAATACGAGTTAAATAAGCAAAAAACTCGAAATAAAAACCTAAAAACAGGGAAGGTTGGGAAATTTTACCTGTAGAGGTGATGTGGATGTCGAAACTCGGACTAAGAATGATCCACAACAGTGAAGTAGCACTGGAGTAACTCGGAGAGTAGAGTCGAGTCGAAACGGAGGGGGAATAGTGAGAAATGACCCAGAATCGGATCTTAAAAATCTGATTTTTAGTCTGAGGGTCGGACAATTCGACTGACACCATCAACCCTCGAATCGACCCTCCAATCGACCCTCGGCTCTTGAGAATCTGACAGAAATTCAAGGGTCGGACTGAGGGTCGGACACCCATCGACCCTCGCATCGACCCTCGCGCCTCTGAAGAACAAAGTCATTCCCAGGGTCGGATACCAAGGGTCGGACATACCATCGACCCTCACTATCGACCCTACATAGAAAAGACAGTATTTTTTTTCAGAATGAATTGAGGATTCAAATTTTATATCGGTTAGCGTGCCTACATAAAGTATAAATGATTTCTCACTGATTTTGATGACTTTCAGGCACCACCCATCTCAGAAAGGAAATATGTCCGGCCGTAGAGTTACCCGACAGACCGAAACACGGTCCCACCACCACCACCCGTGGAGGAGACTAGTCAAGAGAATAACCGGGTACCGGAAAAATCTAGAACCGGTGAACCCTACAAATTTACCACCACCACCACCGGAGTTAGCAACAGTGGTGATGAATCCGCTCAACAGCTACAACAAATGCAACATGCACAAGCACAAATGCAGGTTGCGATGGGAGTTATGTTTCAAGCCACTCGAGCTGCAGCCATGCACACCGGGCAAGCTAGTGCAGCACCGGTGGGTAACCACCCAGCCCCCTCGAACACCTCCACAACAAGCTGCACCAGTTCCCGTGCAAGCCCCGAAGCAGCCCAAGGAAACTATCAGGATCCACCCCCTATGTTTGGGGCATATCAAAATCAACCGGATCACTCCCGGCTAGTGGAGAGATTTTTGAAAATGAAACCAAGGGAATTCAACGGAAAGCCGTTTGATCCACTCGTGGCCAGCACACTGGGATAGACGAAATGGAAAGGAATTTCCGAAGAAGAAAAAGTGTTATGCGCCACCTTCATGCTCAAAGGCGACGCACATCATTGGTGGAAGTCGACCAGGACCTATCTATTGACTAAGCACGCCCTACTGACTTGGGCTATATATAAAGAAGCTTTCTTTGAGAAATATTTCCCACGAAGCTTCAGAGATTCGATGGAGAAGGAGTTCCTGAGTCTTTATCAGGGACAGATGTCTGTGGATGCGTACCAACAACGTTATGAAGAGCTGTTTTTCTTCGCACCACTGAGTATGCAAGAAGAAGATACAAAAACCCGTAGATTCATCGCGGGACTAAGAGGAAGTATAAGGGAACATGTTCTGGGATTAGAGAAGAACATATATAATGAAGCTGTCCAGATCGCTCGAGTGATTGAATCGAGCCGAAAAGAGAGAGTTATTTCACTCAAAACAAAGGCATAAAAAGGCCAGCTGGGAATTCTTATAATGGAAGCAATAACAAGACGTATAAACCTTTCCGTCCTCAGAACTTTAATGCTGCAACCAAGACTATCCCCGCAGCTCAACCACAGCCAAAGCCAAATGTTGAAGCCCCGAGGTGTTATAACTACAACCAACCAGGGCATATGGCAAGAGAGTGCCCAAAACCCAAGAAACAGTTACATCAAGGACGGGTATATGCTGTTACATCAGAGGATGCAGCCGCATCGCCCGATGTGGTCACGTGTATGACCGAAACTTTAAGATTATAATCACACCGATTGAGTATGTAGACTAAGTAAAAACGAATCACGTGTATCGTACCTATCAATGGCGTACCCGCCAGTACTCTTTGATTAAGGAGCTACTCATTCATTTATATCCGTGTCATTTGGAAAGAAGACCAATCTGCCCATCAAAACATTAGACTACAAATTACTTGTACGGTCACCGATGGGATTAGAAGTGGAATTAGAGAAAGGTTATGGACCATGTCCAGTTCTCATCGGAGAGCAGACCTTGGATGCAACCTTAATACAACTTGAGATGACAGACTTTGACGTCATCTTAGGAATGGACTGGTTAGCTCGGCACTCTGCAAAGTTGTTATGCGCCGAGAAGAAGCTAACGTTCAAGGACAAAGAAGGAGCAGAATTCAGTTTCTCGGGAACCAAACTTCCCAGGAGACGCAAGCTCATACTCAGCATTAAAGGCTAAGAAGTGCCTTGAGAAAGGAGCGGTCGGATACCTAGTATCAGTGGTCGACCTAACCAAGGACGTGCCACAAATGGAAGATATTGATGTAGTGCGAGATTTTCCTGATGTATTTTCGGAGGAACTACCCGGATTACCACCCGACCGAGCCACGGAGTTTGTAATAGACCTGATACGAGCCGCACCGGGTATCAAAAGCACCGTATAGAATGGCTCCTACCGAACTAAAGGAATTAAAAGTGCAATTACAAGAACTGCTAGATAAGGGTTATATTAGACCCGAGATATCTCCAGGGGGAGCACCGGTGTTGTTCGTAAAGAAGAAAGATGGTAGCGTTCGGTTATGTATCGACTATAGAGAGTTGAATAAGCTGACAATCAAGAATCGATACCCACTACCCA
Source organism: Protea cynaroides (assembly GCA_028583415.1). Classification (NCBI taxonomy): domain Eukaryota; kingdom Viridiplantae; phylum Streptophyta; class Magnoliopsida; order Proteales; family Proteaceae; genus Protea; species Protea cynaroides. The sequence continues at coordinate 64,014,261 of CM053275.1, read as the reverse complement.
GGATCGATGACTTGTTCGATCAGCTACAAGGAGCGAGGGTATTTTCAAAGATCGATCTTCGATCAGGCTATCATCAACTGAAGATTAAAGAAGGTGACATTCCGAAGACAGCTTTCAGAACAAGATACGGACATTATGAGTTCCTAGTGATGTCCTTCGGACTAACTAATGCACCGGCAACGTTCATGGAACTTATGAACCGGGTTTTTCACGATATGTTGGATACGTCGGTCATAGTATTTATTGATGACATATTGGTATACTCCAAGGACAAGGAAACCCATGTCAAGAACCTAAACGCAGCCCTACAGTGTTTAAGGAAAGAGAAGTTATACACCAAATTTTCAAAGTGTGAGTTTTGGCTAAGTGAAGTCGCTTTTCTAGGCCATGTAGTATCCGCGGAAGGAATCAAAGTAGACCCCAGTAAGATCGAAGCTATTGTGAAGTGGGAAGCACCAAAGAGCGTCTCAGAAATTAGAAGTTTTCTGGGTCTAGCTGGATATTATCGGAGATTCGTAGAAGACTATTCTCGGATCGCCGTACCTCTCACCAGTTTGACCAAGAAAGGAGAAAAGTTCGTATGGATGGATAAATGTGAAAAGAGCTTTCAAACACTGAAGACCAGATTGATATCCGCTCCAATTTTAACCATTCCCGTTCCGGGACAGACATTTACTTTATATACTGATGCATCGGGATTGGGACTAGGATGTGTGCTTATGCAAGAAGAACAAGTAGTTGCATATGCATCGAGACAGTTGAAGGTACATGAGAAGAATTACCCCACTCATGATTTGGAGTTAGCGGCAGTAGTACATGCTGTCAAGATATGAAGACACTACCTATACGGAGAGAAGTTTCAGATTAAGTCGGACCATAAAAGTCTTACTTATCTATTTAATCAGAAGGAGTTGAATATGAGACAAAGGAGATGGCTGGAATTATTGAAAGACTATGATTGTGATATCCAGTATCATCCGGGAAAAGCGAATGTGGTAGCGGATGCATTGAGCAGAAAGCAATGATAAAATCTCAAGGAGAAACCAGCACGATCGCAGCAATGTATACCAATGGAATGGTGTTTAATCACGGCAACGAGCGGGATGTGATAGATACACCGGATGGATCAACCAACCAAGGGTTCATTCATCGGTTTTCAAATATGTTCGCGGCATTGAAGATTGTACCGGATATAGTGGACGAAGTGAAGACAGCTATCAAAGCGGATCCTTATCCGAGAACGGTACAAGAAGATATTGAGAAAGGTAGGACTAACCCCCGAGTTCACCTTGGATGACGAGAAGGTATTGAAATACAAAGGAAGAATATGTGTACCCGAAACGAAAAGTGTAGACATTAGACACCGACTCATGAAAGAAGCCCATACCACCATCTACTCGGTACATCCCGGAAGTACAAAAATGTATCATGATCTAAAGAAACTGTATTAGTGGAGGGGAATGAAGGCGGATGTAGCCAAGTTCGTGTCTCAATGCCTAAATTGTCGGAAGGTAAAGGCGAACGACAAAGACCCGCGGGACTATTACAACCATTACCGGAACCAGCATGGAAATGGGACTGCATCACTATGGACTTCGTCACGGGACTACCATTGACTCCTCGAGTAGTTGACGCAGTTTGGGTGATTGTAGACCGTCCGACCAAAACAGCTCGCTTCGTGCCGATACGACCCCAATATACACTCGAAAGGTTAGCAAAGCTGTACGTGGATAATATTGTTCGGTTACATGGTGTTCCGAAAGCATTGTGTCCAATAGGGACCCACGATTTACTTCCAAATTTTGGGAAGGACTGCAAAAGGCTATGGGTACAACATTGAAGTTCGATCGTGCATTCCACCCACGGACCGACGGACAGTCGGAGCGTACCATTCAGATTTTAGAAGATATGCTACGAGCATGTGTGATTGATTTCAAGGGATCATGGGATGAGAAGTTACCATTGATCGAGTTCGCTTACAATAACAACTTATCGGGCCACTATACGGATGTCACCTTATGAAGCACTTGTATGGTAGGAAGTGTCGAACTCCCTTGTTTTGGAATGAAGTTGGAGAACGTAGTATCGTTGGACCAGAATTTGTTGAAGAGACTTGTCGAGTGGTCGACATCATCAAGGAAAGAGTAAGAACAGCTCGGAACCGGCGAAACAATACGCAGATACTCGACGAAGAGATCTAGAGTTCGCCGTAGGCGGAAAGTATTTTTGAAAGTATCGCCTATGCGAGGATTGAAGAGATTCGGACAGAAAGGAAAACTAAGTCCAAGATATGTCGGACCATCTGAGATTCGGGCTAAGCATGGGAAAGTAGCTTATCGGTTAGCACTACCACCGTCTATGTCAAGTGTGCATGACGTATTCCACATATCCTTATTGAAGAAGTATGTCAAAGACCCAACACATGTGTTGACAGTAGAGTTGCCGGAACTGACTGATGATTCGACATTTGAAGTAATACCAATAGAAATCACTAGTCGAAAGGTTCAACGCGTCTACGCAAATGCAGGTATCTACTATGTTAAGGTCACATGGAAAAGTAGAGACATGGAAGAGATTACATGGGAAGAAGAAAATGCTATGAGAAAGCAATACCCTGACTTGTTTGATTCAGAAGGTATGTACAATTTCGAGGATGCAATTTTTATAAGTTTGGGGGAGTTGTAAGACCCGTGTCAATCTAACCCGGTCTTACCACCTAGAACCAGGTTTACCCATCATGGTCGAGTCAAATGGACCAAGGGCATGAAGGAGATCGAGATCCCAGGTACGAAATCGACCCGAAAACACTTAATTTTAAGGGAGGGTCGACACCCAGGAAGTGGGTCGGACCTCCCAATACGTAAAGTCGGCCCTCGGTTTTGAGGGAGGGTCGGACAGCTTAAGACCCTAGGGTCGACGGGATCATCGACCCTCCCATCGACCCTCGAATCGACGAAACCGAAATTAGGAAATTTCCTAATTTTCGGTTGGGATTCTTTCCAAATCTCAATGGGATTATTATAGGACATTCCTAGTCTATTTAAAGGACATTCCTAAGCCACATTCACTCCTTTCACAACCCTAATTGAATTGAGAGAAAGAGAGAAGAAGGAAAAGAGGAAGAAAGGAGGCTAGGAAGAAGGCTTAGCAAAAAGGAGAAGAAATTGCAGAGAAAAGTAATCTTCTCAGGTATGGATACTGATTCCATGAGGTTCTACAGACCTTAGGTTAGATATGGTTGAGTGTAGGATTTCGGAGAGACCCAAACCATCCATCAATGGTTAGGTTTTCATGGAAAACCATAGGAGGATGCACGAAAGCTATCTAGATGAATTATACATGGTTCTAGACCATGGAATGAGTGTTGGGTGAATGTAGGAAGCAAGTCATAGGACCCCAAACACGAAGAATGGAGTTAAAAAGTGGAAATTGGACCAGAGTGCACCGAGGGTCGCACCGAGGGTCGATAGACCATCCGACCCTAGGTGTTTCTGACCATCGACCCTCAGAATTTGGGAAGTTCAGAATGGAGGGAGGGTCGATAGACCCATCGACCCTAGCATCGACCCTAGCATCGACCCTCAGTTGACAGAATGGTTTTTAAATTCTGAATTAATTCTAATTTAATTCTATCGACTTTGTTAGGTTTGCTAGCAATATAATACAGTTATAACCGTGATTCGAAAGCTTGAAAAATATCTATTAGCAAGCTAAGGCGAGGAACCTTAACCCCAAACTAAATTGGTTAATAATAAACTGTTTTCTATTTCTTGAGTCCTATGCCATATTTGATTCTATGCGAATATGTTTGTAATGTACATATAGCATGCCATCCAATATTTCTATTACTTGTTCATGCATATCTACTTTATTGTTTATAACATGATGATGATGATGATGATAGGAATAGGCATGTGCTTGTATGTGTGTGGTTGATGTGCTTGATGCGAGCGAGTATCAGGGGAGGTGTGATGAGAACGTCAATAAACGTTAACCTTTGGCGGGTCTCAACACTTTAGCTCTATCTCTAACTCAAGTCTTGTGTATTGGCATTGTCGTATCGCCATTACCTTAGCAGAACTATTATGTCGTAGTATCGGGGAGGTGGTCTCGGTCCTTGTAGTCTCCGACTCTACCGGGGGCCTTAGCTCTATCTCTATGGATGTTCTAAGGGATGCTGGGGTGAGGCCTTGGATACACTGTTTGGCATTTGGATTGGTTAGTAGCGAGCCCAGTTTGCAAGCCCTCGCTAACAGGGGCTTACGTGTTGGTATAGCATTATATAGCAATAACCGTTAACCTTTGTTGTATAATGTTATGGTAGGGTGGATGGGGACGACGATAACCGTTAACCTTCGGGCGGGCTTCCACACCCTGTGTATAGAGGCGGTATCAATAACCGTTAACCTTTGATCACCCAACCTTTCTATTGCACATTGCAAACTATAAACCAAGACCAAAGATATAAATTGATTTTTGCATGCATATGTAATGTTGCATTGTTTTGGCTACTCACTGAGCCATGTTGTGTGCTTACCCCTCGACGTCGAATATTTTTAGTTGGTGATGCAAGATATACTGTTGAAGATTATATGAACCTGTCAGCGTACGGAACTGTAGCCGCTATGGAAGTTGGAGTTGAAGACGATACACACGACTCCTCTTGCGGGTGCAACTCGTGTGTATTCGATTAGATATTTTTTGTAGATTTCTTTATTGGATTTATAAGACATGTATTTGGTATTTGAATATTTATGTCTTAGTTAAACACAGAATAATTTGATATTATGGGTATCATTTTAGTTCTCCGTTCATATTATTTATAAATTTTCCGCTATTGTGTATTACTCTGATTATGATTGTGGATGCGTGTTAAGTTTGGATAACGCGGGGATAGCCTATAAGAGATCCCGGTTGAACTGTTGGTTATTTGGCAGTTCATCACACCATTCTGAAGTGTGCGGAATTGGGGTGTGACACATCCACCCTACCATAACATTGTACAACAAAGGTTAACATTTATTGCTATACAGTGTCATACCAACACGTAAGCCCCTGCTGGCAAGGGCTTGCAAACTAGGCTCGCAACTAACCAATCCTAATGCCAAACAGTGTATCCAAGGCCTCACCCCAGCATCCCTTAGAACGTCCATAGAGATAGAGCTAAGGCCCCCCGATAGAGTCAGAGACTACAAGGACCGAGACCACCTCCCCTGATACTCTACGACGTAATAGTTCTGCTAAGGTAATGGCGATACGACGATGCTAATGCACAAGACTTGAGTTAGAGATAGAGCTAAAGTGCTAAGACCTACCAAAGGTTAACGTTTATTGACGTTCCCATCACACCTCCCCTGATACTCGCTCGCATCAAGTACACCAACCACACACATACATTCACATGCCTATTCCTATCATCATCATCATCATCATGTTATAAACAATAAAGTAAATATGCATGAACAAATAATATAAATATTGGATGACAGGTTGTATGCACATTACAAACATATTCGCATAGAATCAGGCATAGCATTGGACTCAAGAAAATAAAAATAGTTTGTTATTAATCAATTAGTTTAGAGTCATGTTTCCTCACCTTTGCTTGTTTGTAGATCCTCTTTCAAGCCTTAAGAATCACTTTTATATCAATATTATATTGCTAGAAGACCTAACAAAGTCGATAGAATTTAATTAGAATTTATTCTAATTTTTACAGCTTGCTGTTATTTGGGGGTCGATGCCTAGGGTCGGAGTTATGATAGACCCTGGGTGCGACCACCCCTATTCTGGGCTTCCCGAACACTGGGGGTTGATGCTCAGGGTCTGGTAGGGTCGATCGGCCATCGACCCCCATGCGACCCCCTGTGGGTTTTATCGATTTTTCTTCCTTTAGCTCATTCTTCATGTTTGGGGTCCTATGGCTTGCTCCTACAGTCCATTCCACACATGATCTATGGCCTAGAGTCATGATTCATTCACCTATATGGCTTTCATGATTTCCCCCATGGTTTTCCATGAAAACCTAACCATGGGTTGATGGTTTGGGTTTCTCCGAGATCATTCCCTCTTCATTATCTACTCTAAGGTCTTTAGAAACACATGGGAATAGTATCCATACCTGAGAAGATTACTCCTTCTCTGCAACTCTTCTCCTTTTGCTTTCTTCTCTTCTTTCCTTCTCTTCTTCTTCTCTTCCTTCTCTTCTCTTTCTCTCAATTCAATTAGGGTTCTTAAAGGAGTGAAAGAGGTTTAGGGACGTCCTATTTATAGAGTAGAAACTCCTAAAATAAGTCCCTTTGAAATTAGGAAGGAATCCCATTGAAATTAGGAAAGTTTCCTAATTCCAGTTTTTACCGAGTACCTGTGAGGACAAAGATGGAAACCTCTTGAAGTCGCCACCTAGATTTAGGTCTAGGACCTTAGAAATGTGAAATCTCACCCCAAGGTAAAACTTCGATTGACTCATGACCCTTAGATTGGATTTCTGGTCCATCAGAGATTTGGGTAAGCGTCAGGTTACGGTTATGGGAAGGGGTTAGGCACCCAAACCGCCCGATCAAATCGGTCACCTATACCTTTCCTATGCTAGACTCTATTTGCTAAGCCAAACCAAACCAAGGGGTTTGATATCATTGAACCGAATCTGTATCCATCAGATTGCCTATGTATCACGGAATTATTCCAAAAATCAGGTTCACCATCGTAGTTCAGGTGTGATTAAAGTTTATGGCTGTGATTTATGCTTGTGCATGATTAAGTTCATTGTTCAAGTTGAATTTTATGCTTGAAAGGTTGAGAAATCCTATGGGTTAAGATCTGGATAGTCCATGTGGACTGATAGATAGTCCTAGTGGATCTAAGAATTACCCTATTTAGGTCAAAATATGGATAACCCATTCTGGGTTGAAATATGGATAACCCTATGTGGGTCAAAATGTGGATAAATATCCTAGTGGATCTATGGATAGTCCAAGTGGACTAAGGTTTGGATAACCCTTTTTGGGTTGGAATATGGATAGATATCCTAGTGGATCTATGGATAGTCCGAGTGGACTAAGGTTTGGATAACCCTATTTGGGTTAAAATATGGAGGATATCCTAGTGGATCTATGGATAGTCCGAGTGGACTAAATTATGGATCCAAATTTGGGTTTCTCCCAAATAGCCTACGTATCCTAGGGTTTGACCTAGGAATCAGAATCCGCGTAGTTCGGGCTCTGGGTTGAAATGGGAATGGATATCCTAGTGGATCTATGGATAGTCCGAGTGGACTAAATGTGTGGATCCAAATTTGGGTTTCTCCCAAATAGCCTACGTATCTTAGGGTTTGACCTAGGAATCAGAATCCACGTAGTTCGAACTGGATAACCTGTTCTAGGTTAATGATTGAGAACCTATTCTAGGTTTAGGGTTTAGAACCTATTCTAGGTTAAGGGTTTGTCGAGGGGCAAATCGTCCTAAATTACCCTTTTCATTCTGAATTCTAATTTTGGAAGGTTTGGCAAAGAATTCTCTTTCTTTATTAAGGTTTATTATTCCCATTATGCCCTTCCCAAGAATGTGGGTGCCTAAATGCATGTCCCCATGCCTAGATTGTCTTCTAGAAGTGTGCAGATTATGGCAGTTTGACTAGGGTGTTGCATAAATTAAATTATTGCCAAAATTGAATTATTCATCTAAACATGGCATATAATACATTTATGGCAAGAAATACACATATAGTAAGATTGTGAAAATCTCCCTAATATGGCATGCACTGCAAATAAGGCAAGAGCCTACATGGTAAGATCTAATATGCTAATTCTAAGCATGGCAAGACCTAATATGGCAATGAGCATCAAAACATGGCAATGAGCATTTAAACATGGCAATGAGCATCCAAATATGGCAATGAACATCCAAACATGGCAATGAGCATCCAAACACTCATGATGAAAAATTCAACGGTATAAATCACTATTGATGATAATCTAACCGTTCAAATTTATTTCAATCACTCCCAAAGATAATCTAACGGTCCAGATCACTTATCATGATAATCTAACCGTTAATATCCATTTACATCACTTTGATGACAATCCAACGGTTTAGATTACTCAAATTAATAATCTAACCATTCAGATTACTCAAATCAAGGTAAATTATGATCAACGGATCAAATCAAAACTCCAAGATCAATGATCCAATTTTATCAAATTCCAAGATCAATGGTTCAGTTTTAATCATAACATTCCAAGCATATGATCGGATCAATTATAATTCCATCAAAATTCCATATGATCGGATCGATTTTGATCAACAGTCCAACTTGTGGGATCAATCAATTTCAATTTCATCACAATCGATCAGACCAATTTCATTATATGAAATATCACTCATGATCGGATCAATTTTGGTCACATAAATTCCAAGATCAATTTTATAACATCACATGATAAAAAAATAAACAATTATCCAATGGTCAATCAATAATCATGATCAAAAAATAGATTCTACATCAATGGTTCTGATTTATTCCTTCAACTCAAATAAATCCAAGATCAAGGTTTCAGATTGTATAGCTTGACTCAGATCACGGTGAAAGACAGCAGGGGGGTGAGGTGGAATATTATAGTATAGTGACAATCGGTTGAAGATGAATGTTTAAAAGTGAGTGCGTGGCTGTTGGATGAATGAGATGAGAATTACCGGTGGCTCGGTTGATTTTAGATGAAGGCTGATGGAATGGTAGGTGGGTTGACACATGGCTGAGGTAGGTTTTTTGATAAGGTGTTGCAACAGTAGGTAAGGGGATATATAAATATATATAAAAAAAAGAAAAAAACAGAGACAAAAAGGGCTTACCTGAGTTGCAGGGTAATCGGGGGTTGGTGCTATTGCAGCTGGGTGATCGGTGATGGTGGCATCGAGTTTGATCGGGTTTCAGGTAAGGGCTTACCTTTCTTCCACTTCTTTTGTTTTTCTTCTTCTTCTCCTCTTCCCCTCGATCTGCCGCCTCTCCCCTCTTCTCAATATTCTCGGTTCTTCTCCAATCTCCCTCCTTTCTCCAGCTCCTCCTTCTTCTCGGTCTTCCCCTTTCTTTTTTTCTTTTTTTTTCTTCTCACCTTTCCACCGCTCTCCTCTCTCTTTTCTCCTTCTCGATTCTCCTTCCCTCTCTTCTGTTTTTTTTTCTTTTTCTTTATTCTTTCTCTCCACTCTCTCTCTCTCGATTCTCTCCCCCCTCCTTTCATTTGGTCTCTCTCTTTCTCTCGATTCTCTCCCTCTCTTCTATTTTTTTTCTTTTTCTTTATTCTTTCTCTCCACTCTCTCTCTCTCTCTCTCTCTCTCTCTCTCTCTCCCCCCCCCCCCTCCTCCCATTCGGTATCTCTCTTTCCCCTTTTATTCTCCTCCATCTTCAAAGCTTCTTGATCTTCTCCTCCTCTCCTCAATTCTTTTCCTTTTCGGTTTTTATATATATATATTTTTTTAATTCTTCACCACTCTCACTCTCTTTCCTCTTTCGGTTCTTCCTCCTTTCCTATTTTTTTCATATCTTCCTCTCTCTTTGGATCCCCTTTTTTTCTATATATAAAACATATATATATAATTATATAATATATTAATATATATAATATAATATACATATAAGACATATGTATATATTATATGATATATTATAATATATTATACATTATATAATAATATATAAAAGAAATATATGCATATACATGTGCCACCATGAATTGGTCTGGATTGACAAGGATTGACTGGGTTGGGCCAACATTGGCTTGGGTTAAGCTGAGTTGACTGGAATTAACTGGGTTGGGCCAGGACTAGCTTGGGTTGAACTGAGTTGACTGGATTGACTGGAATTAACTGGGTTTTCTCTCTCCATCATTTCATGGGTCATTTCCTTTGTCATCCTGCATGGAATTTTCCAATGGCCTCTATTCCAAATTTTTTGCGTTCATTTTGTAGAACATTAAAAATGAGGAATATAGGAACTTAAATCACCTCATTTGAAAGTAAAATGGTCAACTTATGAATTTTTGAAGTTTAAGCGGACCAATTATCGATAATTTGGCTGACCATTCTGCATGAGATCCTTCGGAGGCTTCTACCGAAAATATTTTACATCCACTTTGTAGAGCACTAAAAATGGAACATAATGAGACTGGAATCACCTGAATCCGATGTAGAACGGAAAAGATATGCAGCTTTGAAGTTCTAACGTTAATTTTGCATGCAAGCTTGCATGGGACCCATTGGTGACTTCTACCTGGGATTTTTTACGTCCACTTTGTAGAACATCATGAATGAAGAATAATGGTCTTGGAATCATCTGAATCCGACGTAGAACGGGAAAGATATGAAGCTTTGAAGTTATAACGATCATTTTGCATGCAAGTTTACATGGGACCCACTGGTGATTCTACCCGGGATTTTTTACGTCCACTTTGTAGAACATCATGAATGAAGAATAATGGTCTTAGAATCATCTGAATCCGATATCGGATGATCAAGATATGATGATTTGAAATTCAAACAATCCGACTTAGGATAATTTGCATGAAGGCCCCTGGGATTATTATTTATAATAATTTCAGAAACCTCCCTTATATATATCATCCGACTAAAATAGTCGTATCTTCCTCATTTGATATCGGAATTGAGCAATTCTGGTCTTGTTTCGAAGATAATTCTATGACCTATGCATCTATGCAGATAATATCCCATGACCCTGCTGTGGGGATCAGTGGAGAATCACAAATCTTTGGATTAAAGGTCAGAAACCTGCCATATTGGTTCACTTATGCCGAGGGTGGCAAAAATGGGGTGCTTACAGTACCGGGGGTCGATAGGGGGGTCGGAGATCCTGTCGACCCCTGGTCCTTAAAATGTCCGACCCCCCATATAAAACTTGGGGTCTAACTCCTATCTAGGGGGGTCCGACCCTCCCTTGCTGGGTATGTGACCCTCCCCTTATTTAAGTGTTTTTGGGTCTGTTTAATACCTGGGATCGTGATCTCCTTCACGCACTTGGTCCATTTGGCTCAACCATGATGGGTAGACCTAGTTCAAGGTGGTAAAACTGGGTTAGTTTGATACGGGTCTTACAATCAGGTTGTGCTGGATGATCTTGCAGTACACCCGAGGCTCTGGACGTAGGTTGATCGCATCTCCCAGCGATCATCTTTGATAAGCTAACTGTCAATCTCAGCAAGCATCTCCATGGAAAGGAACTGGGGCTCCGTGGGAGCACAGGACACCAAAGGGCCGTCATTTGATATGCCCAGAAGATCAGCCAACTGTTGGCAATCGAAGGAAACCTCTACCCCTTTGACGTAGCTCGTGATCCTGAGCTCCCTACCCCTCTCTGTGTCATTGCGATCCCCCACTACCTGGAGATTGCAATAGAACTGTCTCAACAAATCCGGATGGGTACACGCATCATAGGTGATCACAGGGAGCCAGCCCATGTCACCAAATGCCTCCTCCACGTTGAACAAGGCTAGACTAGCCAAGTCCACACAGCGACCCCCCTCTACCTTCTTACGCTCATAGCGAGCATACTGAGCTTCGGCCTCGTTGAAGTGGAAACGAACTGGGACATGAGCTCTAGGTACTTTGGTACGAGCCATATTATCTGCCAAAACAAAGAAAAACAGATAATAGATCAGTAAAGATGAAAAATCCAAAAATTTCGGCATTATAACAGCATAAATTGGTCAAAAGCCTCACTTTTCACCTATGCACTTGGGCAGGAGGACTTACATAGGTTCTAAACCATCCTGCAAGGCTCATACAGTTGGAAATTTAATTTTGAAAGATCAAAATTGAAGAAATTTCAATAAATTCAAAAAATCTCAAAAATTAGGTCAAAATGGAAAATTTCAAGTTTCTCGATAACCAACCGATGAAACTCGAATATTTTTTAGGGCTTTCGTCCATTGGGTGACCAATAGCAAAAGCCCCCAATAAAAATTAAATTTTTACGGTTAGAAAAAGTTTAATTTGAAGAAAACGATGTAAATGGACAAAAACCTAGTTAGAAAGCTTTAAGAAAACGATGTAAATGGACAAAAACCTAAGAGAGCATACCTGAAGAGAAGGAGTGGGAGTCACGAACGGAAGATATGATCACTAAACAGGTAGGGGTCGATACTGTAGCAACTCAGAGAAACGGGTTGAGTTGGAAGAAAGGAGAAAGAATGGGAAATGAATCCAAAATCGGGTTTAAAAACCTGATTCTGGGTCGTAGGGTCGCAAAATTCGACCAAAACATGCGACCCTACGTCAAACCCTACCATCGACCCTAGCCTCTCGGTGATCTGACAGAGAACTAGGGGTCGGACCTAGGGTCGGACAACTACCGACCCTACCATCGACCCTAGGCTCTCGGTGATCCAACAGAGAACTAGGGGTCGGACCTAGGGTCGGACAACTACCGACCCTACCATCGACCCTAGGCTCTCGGTAAGCTGACAATGTTTCTCAGGGTCGCATACCCTGGGGTCACATAAGGACCGACCCTACCATTGACCCTACGATGGAAAATACAGTATTTTGTCAGAAAGATCTGAAAATTTTGAAATTTATATTGATTGGTTGGATTTTTGACTTGAGAACAACTTATATTGATTGCCTCACATGTGCTATGATTGTTTGCAGACATTACCACCACCAGAACAGGAAATGGCTAGGCGAAGAGTAACCAGACAAAGTTGTAACCCAATTCCACCGCCACCATCTATGGAGGAAGACAGCCATATAAATCCTGAAGCATAGGAGAATCTGAATACGGCACCACCAGTAGCTAGTGGCCAGGTAAATTCTACAAACTTGCCAGCCCCACCTATGGATGTGGCCACAGTCGTAATGAACTTAGCACAACAGCTACAGCAAATACAGCAGGTTCAAGTTAATATGCAAGCTGCTATAGGGATGGCTTTTCCAGCTGTCCATACAACACCTATGCCAGCAGGGCAGGCCAGCACGATACCAGGGGGAAGTAACACGGTACCCCACGCACCTCAAACACCAGTCATGTAGGCCCAAGTACAGAATCCTGAGGTAGGTCAAGGCGGTTACCAGTATCAACCACCTATGTATGGGGCCTATGCTCCATATCAGTTGGACCACTCCTGACCGATCGAGCGTTTTCTGAAGATGAAGCCCAAAGAATATAATGGTAAGCCAACAGATCCTTTGTGGCCAGCACACTGGATCGACGAAATGGAGAGAAATTTTATGATGATGATAGTTAATGAGGAGGAGAAAGTACTGTGTGCAACATTCATGCTGAAAGGATATGCACACCACTAGTGGAAGTCCACACGGACTTATCTATTAACAAAGCACGCCCAATTGACCTGGGCTATATATAAAGAAGCATTCTTTGAGAAGTACTTCCCCAGGAGTTTCAGAGATGCTATGGAAAGAGAGTTCCTGAGTTTATATCAGGGATAGATGACTGTCGATGCATATCAACAGCGTTATGAGGAGTTGTTCTTCTATGCACCAGTCAGTATGCAAGAGGAAGATACGAAGACCTGAAGGTTCGTCATGGGACTTAGGGGAAGTATTTGTGAACATGTTCTGGGACTTGAGAAGAAAGTCTACAATGAAGCTGTACAAATTGCTCGAGTGATAGAGTCAAGCCAGAAAGAGAGCTATTTTGCTCAAAATAAGGGTATCAAAAGGCCTAATGGGAATTCTTATAACGGAGGGAACACCAAGACATTCAAACCCTTCCGTACTCAAGGCTTCAATGCTGCAGCCAAGACTACCTCAGCAGCCCCATCGCAACCAAAGCAAAATAGTAAAGGAGTAAGGTGTTTTAACTGCAATCAGGTGGGACATATTTCAAGGGAGTGCCCTAAGCCTAGAAAGCAGCTACAACAAGGAAGAGTTTACGCTGTTACATCCGAGGATGCTACCGCATCGCCTGATGTGGTCACAAGTATGACCCGAACCTTTTAAATTGTGTTACATTGTATGAGCATGTAGACTAAATTAAAACAAATCACAAGTATCATACCTATTAATGGCATTCCCGCCCGAGTGCTCTTTGATTCTGGAGCTACTCATTCTTTTATATCTGGGTCATTTGGAAAGAAGCTAAATCTACCCCTCAAATCTTTAGACTAGAAACTGCTTGTATGATTGCCTATGGGATTAGAAGTGACATTAGAAAAAGGTTATGGGCCCTGTCCAGTTCTTATTGACGAGAAGATTTTGGATGCATCCTTGATTCAACTTGAGATGGCAGACTTTGACATCATCTTGGGAATGGACTGGTTAGCTTGGCATTCTGCAAACCTATTATGTGCGAAAAAGAAGCTAACATTTAAAGACAAGGAAGGAGCAGAGTTTAGTTTTGCAGGAACCAAACTTCCCCGTAAACGAAAACTCATCCTCTCTGCATTAAAGGCTAGGAAATGCCTCGAGAAATGAGGAGTTGGGTATCTAGTATCAGTGGTCGACCTCACCAAGGAAGCACAACGAATGGAGGATATTGATGTGGTGCATGACTTTCCAGATGTATTTCCTGAAGAACTACCAGGACTACCACCCGATCGAGCTACAGAGTTTGTTATAGATCTGATACCCGGAGCTGCACTAGTATCTAAAGCATCCTATTGAATGGCTCCTACTGAACTGAAGGAATTAAAAGTAGAGTTACAGGAACTACTGAACAAGGGTTATGTCAGACCTAGCATATCACCATGGGGAGCGCCAGTATTATTCGTAAAGAAGAAGGACGGTAGTGTTCGACTGTGTATAGGCTACTGGGAATTGAATAAGCTGATAATCAAGAATCGATACCCATTGCCTCAGATCGATGACTTGTTCGATCAGTTGCAAGGTGCCAAGGTGTTCTCCAAGATCGATCTTCAATCAGGATACCATCAATTGAAGATTAAGGATGGTGATATTCCCAAGACAGCATTCAGGAGGAGATATGGACATTATGAATTTTTGATCATGTCTTTTGGATTGACTAACGCACCAACAACTTTTATGGAACTTATGAATCGGGTATTCCATGATATGTTGGATACGTCGGTCATTGTATTTATTGATGATATATTGGTCTACTCCAAGGACAAGGAAACTCATATTATGAATCTAAGAGCCACTCTGCAGCGATTATGGAAAGAGAAGCTTTACGCCAAATTTACAAAGTGTGAGTTTTGGCTAAATGAAATTGCTTTCTTAGGCCATGTTGTATCCGCTGAAGGAATTAAACTGGACCCTAGCAAGATTGAAGCCATTGTGAAGTGGGAAGCACCGAAGAGTGTTGCAGAAATTAGATGTTTTCTAGGTTTAGCTGGGTATTACCGATGATTCATGGAAGACTACTCCAGGATCGTTGTACCGCTCACCAGTTTGACTAAGAAAGGAGAGAAGTTTATTTGGACTGACAAATGCGAGAACAGTTTCCAAACATTGAAGGCAAGATTGATATCTGCTCCCATCTTGACTATTCCTATTCCAGGACAACCATTTGTTTTATACACTGATGCATCTGGATTGGGTTTAGGATGTGTACTTATACAAGGAGAACAAGTAGTTGCATATGCTTCAAGACAACTAAAAACACATGAAAAGAACTATCCCACTCATGACTTGGAATTAGCCGCAGTAGTACATGCTATAAAAATAATGAGACATTATTTGTATGGAGAAAAATTTCAGATTAAATCAGATCATAAGAGTCTCACTTATCTCTTTAATCAGAAGGAGTTGAATATGAGACAAGAAGATGACTGGAACTATTGAAA
Source organism: Protea cynaroides (assembly GCA_028583415.1). Lineage (NCBI taxonomy): Eukaryota > Viridiplantae > Streptophyta > Magnoliopsida > Proteales > Proteaceae > Protea > Protea cynaroides. The sequence goes on along the minus strand of CM053275.1, from coordinate 63,998,491 downwards.
GATTATGATTGTGATATCCAGTATCATCCAGGGAAAGCTAATGTAGTTGCTGATGCGCTGAGTAGAAAAGCACTAATAAAATCCAAGAGGAGGTTAACACGACTGCAGCAATGTGGGCTACATAAAAAGTATTCAATCTTGGTAATGAGCAATTTGTGATAGATGCACCAGGTGAATCAACCAACCAAGGGTTTATTCATCGGATTTCAAATATGTTCGCAATACTGAAGATTGTACCTGATATAATAGATGAAATGAAAGTCGCTATAAAATCAGACCCTTATCTAAAAACGGTACAAGAGGACATTGAAAAAGGTAGGACTATCCCTGAGTTCGCCTTGGACGATGAAAAGGTACTGAAGTACAAAGGAAAAATATTTGTTCCTAAAATAGAAAATTTGGACATTAGACACCGACTAATGAAAGAAGCTCACACCATCGTCTATTCGATACATCCTGAAAGTACAAAAATATATCATGATTTAAAGAAATTATATTGATGGAGAGGAATGAAAACAGATGTAGCTAAATTTGTATCTGTGTCAAAGAGTAAAGGCTGAAAGGCAAAGACCTGCAGGACTGTTACAGCCGCTACCAGAACCAGCATGGAAATGGGACTGCATCACTATAGACTTCGTCACCGGGTTACCATTGACTCCCCGAGTAGTTGACGCGGTTTGGGTGATTGTAGACCGTCTGACTAAAACAGCTAGATTTATAGCTATACGACCTCAGTATATACTAGAGAGGTTAGCTAAGTTATATGTGGATAATATTGTCAGAATACACGGTGTACCTAAAAGCATTGTGTCCAACAGAGATCTACGATTTACTTCAAAGTTTTGGGAAGGATTGCAAAAGGCTATGGGTACAATATTGAAGTTTAGTACTGCATTCCATCCTCAGACAGACGGACAGTCGGAGCGTACCATTCAGATATTAGAGGACATGCTTCGAGCCTGTGTAATTGATTTTAAAGGATCATGGGATGAAAAATTACCATTGATCGAGTTCGCTTATAACAACAGCTATCAGGCTACTATATAGATGTCACCCTATGAAGCACTGTATGGTAGGAAGTGTCGAACTCCTCTGTTTTGGAATGAAATTGGAGAACGTAGTATTGTTGGACCAGAATTTGTTGAAGAGACATGTCGAGTAGTCAACATTATCAAGGAAAGAGTAAGAACGGCTCAGAATCGTCAAAAATAGTATGTAGATACTCGACACCGAGACCTTGAATTTGTCGTAGGTGATAAGGTGTTCTTGAAAGTATCACCTATGCGAGGTTTAAAGCGGTTCGGACAAAAAGGGAAGCTTAGTCTGAGATATGTCGGGCCATATGAGATTCTGGCTAAACATGGAAAAGTGGTTTATCAGTTAGCACTACCACCATCTATGTCAAGCGTGCATGATGTATTTCATATCTCATTATTGAAGAAGTACGTCAGGGACCCAACCCACGTTTTGACAGCGGATCCACCAGATTTGACTGATGATTTGACAATTGAAGTAGCACCAACTGAAATCACCAGCCGAAAGGTTCAACGACTACACAATCGTGATATCTACTATGTTAAGGTCACCTGGAGAAGTCGAGATATAAAAGAAATCACATGGGAAGAAGAGAATGCTATGCGAAGCAATACCCTCATCTTTTCGACTCGGAAGGTATGTACTAATTTCGAGGATAAAATTTTTAATAAGAAGGGGGAAGTTGTAAGACCCGTGTCAAACTAACTGGTCTTACCACCTTGTACCAGGTCTACCTATCATGGTCGAGCCAAGTGCACCAAGTGCGTGAAGGAAATCACAAGACCAGGTATGAATTGACCCAAAAACAGTAAATATGAGGGTAGGGTCGCTTGCCTAAACAAGTAGGGTCGACCCCACCTCAACAGAAGTCCAACCTATGATTTTCTAGTCTTAGGGTCGCATGAATAGAAAAACGTAGGGTCGACGGATCCTGCGACCCTACGTGGGACCCTATGAAGACAGATAGAAACCGTAAATTAGGAAACTTTCCTAATTTCAAGGGGTTCTTTCTTAAACTCAATGGGACTTATTTTGGAAGGTTTTTCTTTATAAATAGGACGTCCCTTAGCCTCTTTCACTCCTTTTAGAACCCTAATTAAAAGTGAGAGAAAGAGAAAGAGAAGGAAGAGAAGAAGAGAAGGAAAATTAAAGAAAAGACTAAGGAAGAGGAGGAACTTCAGAGAAACCTCTGAATCTCAGCCAACTTCAGGTATGAGTCTAATTCCCTTCATAAATTAAGAGCCTAGAATGGAATATGAAGAAGCTAGGATTAGGAGAAACCCAAATCATCTTTCCATGGATGAGTTTCAAAGGAATCCATGGAAGTAATCATCATAGGCAATGGAAAGTGTGTAAAAATCATAGTTATGAGCCATAGAACAATCTTAGAATGGACCTACGAGACCACAGGATCGATCACATGCCCTCAGGAAGTCCCAGGGAGGGTGTGGTCGCACATAGGGTCGATTGGTAACCGACCCCATGTCCGACCCTACATCCTAGGGTCGATTGGGTAACCGACCCTAGGTGCTACCCTACCTGCGACCCTATGATTTCAGCTAGTCTAAATTTGTTGGAATTAATTCTAATTAAAATCTATCGACTTGTTAGGTCTTCCTAGTGATTTAAAAGTGATTCTTAAAGCTTGAACGAGGATCTACACTCAATCAAATGTGAGGGAACAAGACCTAAACTAATTGGATAATAAAAACTATTTTTTCTTATTGAGTCTGATACCATGATTGATTGATTCTATGCGTGTATGCGTGTATTGTGCATTTAACATGTCATCCAATATTCCTGCTATTACTATTCATGCATATTTAATTTTGTTTATTTATAACATGATGATGATGATGAAGCTAGAAATAGGCATGTGAATGTTTGTGTGTGGTTAGCGTACTAGATGCGAGTAGGGCATCAGGGGGAGGACGTGACACTGTGGTTTTTCCTGGTCACCAGACTCTAGCTCTATCTCTACTCAAGTCTTGTCCACTAACATCGTCGTATCGCCATTACCTTAGCAGAGCTATTACGTCGTAGGGCATTAGGGGAGGTGGTCTCGGACCGTGTAGTCTCTGACTCTGCCGGGGGGCCTTAGCTCTATCTCTATGGATGTATTGAGAGATGTTGGGGTAAGGCTTGGATACACTGTTTGACATTAGGATTGGTTAGTTGCGAGTCCAGTTTGCAAGCCCTCGCCAACAGGGGGTTACGTGTTGGTATGGGTGCATGTGGTATAGCAATGTCGATATTCATTGGGTACACTGTTTCCATGGTGGGTGCATGTGGGATGACAATGTCGATATTCATTGGGCGGCTTCACACACTCGTGTATAGAGGTGAGGCGGCCTTCGAACCTTTCTATTGCACATTGCAAATTTATAAACCAGACCACAGATATGAATTGAATGCATGCATATGTTTGTTGCATTGTTTTGTTTACTCACTGAGCCGTGATGTGTGCTCACCCTTTTCGACGTCGAATATTTTAGTTGATGATGCAGGTACCACGGTTGAAGATTATATAAATGCTCCTGTGTACGGGCAAGCTACGGCGATGGACGCAGAAGTGATGATGGAGTCGCATGATTTGACATACGAGTGCAACTCCTGTGTTTTCGATTAGACTTTTATTTGGATTATACAAACAATGTATTTGAATTAATTATATAAGTTTATGTCTTAGTCCTTTTGGAAATAATTGGTTAAATTATTTATTTTATCACATTTAGATTCTCAGTTCATTTAATATTTAAGACTTCTGCTATTATGTATTTACTCTGATTATTGTTGTGGATGTGTATAGTTTAAGCAAATGGACACAGCCTATTTGAGATCCTGGTTGAATTGTTGGTTTATTAGTGGTTCATCACACCATTCTGAATAGTACAGAATTGGGGTGTGACAGCCTTAGCTCTATCTCTATGGACGTATTGAGGGATGCTGGGATGAGGTCTTGGATAACTGTTTGACATTAGGATTGGTTAGTTGCGAGCCCAGTTTGCAAGCCCTCGCCAACAGGGGCTTACGTGTTGGTATGGGTAGAGCATCAGGGGAAGTGTGATGCGGTGCGGTCCTAAGCACTTTAGCTCTATCTCTATTCCATGGTGGGGTGGATGTGGACGACAATGGTGTTTGATCCATTGGGTGGGCTTACACACCCTGTGTATAGAGGCGAGGCGGCCACCGAACCTTTCTATAGTACATTGCAAACTTATAAACCAGACCAAAGATATGAATTGAATGCATGCATATGTTTGTTGCATTGTTTTGTTTGCTCATTGAGCCATGATGTATGCTCACCCTTTCGATGTCGAATGCTTTTAGTTGATGATGCAGGTACCATGGTTGAAGACTACATGAATGCTCCTATGTATGGACATGCGGCGGCGATGGACGCTGAAGTTATGGTGGAGTCGCATGATTCGTCATGCGAGTGCAACTCTTGTGTTTTCGATTATAATTTTATTCAATTTATACAGACGATGTAATTGATTAAATATTTTATTTTATGTCTTAGTCAATGGAGAATAATTAGATAATTTATTATGCTATAATTGTTAGACTCTCAGTTCATTAGTATAAAGACTTCCGCTATTGTGTATTTACTCTAATTATTGTTGTGGATGTGTATGGTCTAAGCAAACGAACACAGCCTATTCGAGATCCTGGTTGAACCGTTGGTTAATTAGCGGTTCATCACACCATTCTGAATAGTGCGAAATTGGGGTGTGACACGGGCACACTTAGTAGCAAGGCTGTCTTGTGTGTGTATCTCGTAGCGTAGAGGTTCCCACAGTACCCAGACAGTGGCGGTGATGCCTTGTTCCCTTCCCTTGGTTCGAGGGTATGACACCTGAGGTAGTGTGGTGAGTCTCAAGATGACCTTCAGCAAATCATTGCCAGACTTAAATAACAATTAAACATGCATTTGTGTAGGTGTATGTCTGTTTTCCCTTACTAAGCTATGATATGCTTACCCTATATGATGTTGTTGTTTTAGATGTTTCCATAGGTGATGTACGCTTGTTGGAATATATCGATAGCTCCATTGCTATGATCACTTGTTTGGCTGGGTCTGAGGTCTCCCCTAAGGAGTACCATGGGGATCTGTGTTAGTGTCCTACTTGTGCCTATGGGGCTGTAATTGTTGCCCCTAATTGGTTATCATTGTTCTTTTTTGTTTTCCTTATAGAAATGCGTATACTTGTACATGGTAGTTGTAAAGGAAACACACACACACACACACACACACACACACACACACACACACACTATCTTTGGCCAATTGTTGTGTTTTCTCTTATGGTTATCATGTGGGACTCGGGGTGGCATAGCTTTCTGTGGGATCCTAGGTGGCCATGAGCTGCTAACCACACCTCCGATAGCTCGAGATTGGGGTGTAACACGTGTACTCAACCCGCCTCCATGCAATGCGGAACCCTGATTATTCATTTCTTTCTCAATTAGCTCATCGGTGAGGCCCACTCAAAATATCCGTTGTGGGTCGCTGAGCTTCAACGTTGAGTTCTTGCCTTCGGGACATAATGTAAAAGGTAACCGACATGGTTTATTTCTTTATGCACCCCCGGATCCACAACATCCGTAGGTGCAAGGGGCAATTGATCAGTTCGGCATAGCCAACTTGGTTTATTTCTCTATGCACTTCCGAATCCACAACATCCGCAAGCGCAAGGGGCAACTGATCAATTACTTGGTTTATTTATCTATGCACCTTGGAATCCACAGCATCCGCAAGCACAAGGGGCAACTGTTAGGGGAAAAATATGCCCCCCAATAAAAAACTGATGCGTGACACATCATCCGATTAAGGCCAAGTGGGCACGCCCTCGATTCACTCGGCCATGTCATCGGCACACTTAGAACATGCACTTGGGCGACCATGCTATCAGCCGAGTCTCCAACCAAAGAGTCTTATCCTTATGCGATACGTCAGAAGGATCCTACTCCTTATAGGATCCAACAGTGGAGATCCCTAATTCTTCCCAATTACGCATACAGGGACACATCCGTCGTCCTTAGGTCTCTTAGACCAATTTCATCACGATTATAGAAGTTCGCTTCCAAGAAGAACACAGCCCGCGCTTGGCTCTGACATGTCCAAAGTTGGCTGACTCAGCTTGTGCCCTTTGCACAGAAGGATTTATTCACAGGGCGATACCTGTCACTCCGGGGTAGTCGGGCGCTGTCATCTATTGATCGGTCCTTTACTCTTGACACCTGGCAGTCTGCCTAATTTACACAGCTAGGATCCAGACCCACTCACTTCATGCCTCACCTTATAAATATTAGCAGTACCCCAAAGGTAAAGGTTAATTAACTTATCTCTTTTACGTACGAAATCTTTCTACAACCCTCGTTCTTTAAACTGGAGTTCGTCCTTGACGACTCCTGACTGCTTGTACTCAGAATTTTACATAAGAAACAGAGTGTCCCCCAGGCTAAATCATCCAAACATTTCTTCCTCTTACTCTGTGATCGCATATCTTCCTCATAACAGATCGATGGGATGATTTTCGACTTGCCACATTCATTTGCCAATGCCATATAGGACCGCATAGAGGATGCCACAACGCAGACCGCCAACAGGGATGAGAGATCCAACTCAGTCAACATTGTCTTTTCCTCCAAATCCAATTATTCCAATCAAACGGTTCCCATGCTTTCTAAAAATTGGATAAACCAGGTGGACGTGCATCCACTCAAATCACCACGTCAGCACCACTTAGAGAAGCCGACGGCCTCGAGGCTCTTATTTTAGACAGACAACAGAGAGAATAAACCGTCTGAGCCCGAAATAAAAGGAGGCATTGAAAGGCTGAAAGAAGAAATGCTGAGTAGCAGCAGTAGAGTCTCTCATTCAATACCCACAGCAACTCTCAACCTTCCAAACCCGATTCGTTTTCTCCCCCAGATTCTCTGTTCTTGTTTTCCAGGGCAAAAAAGGAAGACATCTTACTTCTCTAATCCCGTTAAATGGAACTCTAGAATGGAGGTTTCCCGCACTGCCAATCTCCCGACCAGAGCTTCGGCTCAGCCTCTCAAGAATGCAGACGAACTCATTGATTCGGTTGAAACATTTATCTTTGACTGCGATGGTGAGTTCGTAATCACTAAATTTAACCAACTGAAGCTGAGATTGTTCTTAAGCTCAATACTCAAGAGTCCTTCGTGAATGCTTTAGATTACAATTTTTGTCCAGCTTAATTACGTTTAGTTTCACCAAAATGGTACTGGATGTTATTTTGATTAGTTTGATTGCAATTTTGTGAGTTCGTGATAGCGGAATACTATGGTGAGTTTGTGATCACTGAAATTGATCAACCGAAGCAGATTGCTCTTAAGCTCAAGAGCCCTTTATAATTGAATTAGATTACAATCTTTGTCCTCAGAACATAGTTATGATTAGTTTGGTTGAAGCTAAGACTGCTTTTTAGAGCCCTTTGTGATTGATTTGGATGATTTTTTTTTTCTGTTCTCAGAATATAGTCGTGTTTTGCAAATTGTACTTCGAATTGGTCAATTTTATGTTCTTTTTAATTATTTACTTGTTTTCCAGGTGTTATATGGAAAGGGGATAGTTTGATTGACGGCGTCCCAGAAACTCTGGATATGCTCCGCTCAAGGGTTTGTATTGATAGAAAATGCATTTTGTATAATTATACGTATATAGGTATGTGTATTTTCTGCATGGGTAATATACTCATATGCAGCTATTTAGGTATGTGTATTTTCTGCATGGGTAATATACTCATATGCAGCTATTTAGTGAATATTTGTGTATGATGTGTGATTATCCATTTTCCATGAAAATGTAACTTTCCCATCATCATTAACCCTCTGTTGAATTGGGAATTAAAAAAAATGTGGATTGTTTGGAGGTTATGAGACATTTATTTATTTATTTTTTCTTTTTCTTCAGGGCAAGAGATTAGTTTTTGTCACAAACAACTCAACCAAATCCAGGAAACAGTATGGCAAAAAGTTTGAAACACTTGGCCTTAGTGTCAGTGAGGTCAGTTTCACAAAAATTCTTTTTTTTGAGTCAGAGTTTATCGCTGTATACTGTTAATTGTAATTTGATTTTTATCAGGAGGAGATTTTTGCGTCATCTTTTGCTGCTGCTGCTTATCTTAAGTCCATTAATTTTCCTAAAGATAAAAAGGTATGCTGTGACACCCTACAATTCCCTAGAAGTAAGCAAGGTTTACTCTAGACCATGCCTGCAAGTTCACCTTTGCATCATAAGGCTTAAACCTGAACCCTTTATGCATTCTTGGCATCAGTTGGGCATCAGTTGCCATTGTGTTTCTATAGAACAATTTAAATTCTAGTAAGTGTTATCTCAATTGCTTGAGCAGCTACAGGAATCCTGACCACTCTACCCTAGGTCCATATCTTCCATTAAATCGTAAGATTCCTTTCTCATTCAACCCAATTCTAATATCCGTATTACCAAATGCTAAATTACTAACTTCACAAAATTTAATGAAAAGGAAGAAAAAAAAAAACTATTCTTTCATTTATGGTTCTTTTGAAGGCTTTTTACACTGCTGTTTCAAGGTCATCACCTAACACCAGTATTTCATATTAAATAATGGACCTCCACCCTAGATGCCTATAACTATTAGGATACTGGAACTTGCGCAGCCATACTACATGTGTTGAACATTACAGGAAGTGTCTTATGAAGTAAACATTTATGATCTGGAGTTGTCAAAACATTTGCATCATCAGTGAGAGAGAGGAGACTTGGTACCTGTTTCTGCAGTTAATTGGATGGATAATGTTTTCCCTTTATGATCTGCTCTCTCCTTTTCTTCTGTAAGTTCATTAAAAGGAACAAGGCCTCTTGGAGGTACTCATAGTAGCTGTACAAAATGACCAAACATCTTCACTGTCTACACAAGAAAAAATTGCCTCCAGTCTTATCGTCCAAACATAATAGACTTTTCAAAACTTCATGATAAGCAACCCAAAAATTATTAACTCAGCTTTTCCGGCAACTCTATAGCTTGGCTTAGCGTGGAAAACAAAATTTGTTTTGTTTCTAAGTAGTTACACTGCGATAACCATATTCCTTTTATGACCTTGCCTTCCCCATGCTTTATGTTCCAGCCTCTATGCAACTCCATAAGATGGTATTTTGATGGCCACTGAACACAAAAATCCACAGCACAGCAGTTTCAGTTTTCTTCAGCTTGTGTACAGTGCATAGGGAAGTGATGTCCTCCTCCTACTCATAGCTTCAGTTTCACCCTGCAACTGCTCAAAAAGTGAAGTTTCATCTATGAGTGCAATCGGTTCAAAATTTCAAATAAATGGGTTGTCAATCCCCAATCCATGCATATCTTTTCTAGCCACTTCTAAAGTCATTTTAGACCTGCTTCTTACTCTTCAGCTCCTCCAATCTTGTGATTCTCGTGTGGACATTTGGGGGGGGTAAATTGAATCAGTGACCCTTAAAAATCTTTCCCAAAACATTTGGCCCTATTTTTTATGCTGTCCCTGGCTGTTAAGTGTAATGCTGCCTTGAGCTGATCCTAACTGGTTCCCCCAATATAATCACACACAAACATAGTCATGTGACACACCTTGCCTCTCAATCATAGGCAACAAAACCTTGTAACAAGGCCTACTCAATGTGCACTCCCATCCTACAAACAAAGCACTCCAAATACATCCACAACATACAATCACGACACAGAGATAACGTGATTCACCTACACAATATGTGATGGCTAATCCACAGGGCAATACCCTAACCAGAGTTTCGCATATTACCTAATACACTACACAAATTTTTAGTTGCTCTTACAACCTAGGTGCTACAACATCTGCTTCAGTCTAAGCTCATACTTAGACTAAGCTTACAACCCTCACTCCTGTATAGCCCTAACTTGACAGGCTACAATTTAAATGCCAACAAAATACGAGTCCCAACCCTTATAGCATATGAACCTAGGTTACAATAAATGGACTTGTGTGTGAGTGATTACCTTCCTGGCGTAATCACAGCTGGAGAAGAGCAAAGATGGTGGAGGGTCTTTAAGTGTACATATGCTCACAAACTCCTCTTGTCTTCTCTTGCAAAGGATTCTTCAAGTTTGTCTTCAATACAGCTCAACAACCATCAACAACTTTCAATGGTGGCACATGATGCTTCAAGAATGGTAGTTGAAAGAAACCAATGGTGCCAAATCAAATGCAGGTTTAATTGCTTCTAATACCATCAGGAACAGTTCCATCATGTAGAGCATTCAAAAATTCATAAAATGAGCTTTGGTTCAACTCATTTGGCCAAAGTATGAGAGAGTTATGGCCAAAATAGTGAAGGCCAACCAATACAATAAAAGTGGAATCTTGGGCTGGTGTATTGTACACCTGCGCTGCACCAAAACATTGCTTCGTGACGAGCGACACAACATGCGGTCAGTTGTTAAACCGCGTTTCGACTATTCATTGGTCCGCTCAGTCAAGTCAGTTCTTAGCCATGCGATCGAGCCAAGAAAGATCGACCAAAGCAAGATTTACGAAATCGGAAATATGTTTGATGAATCAAATGGAATCTAAGTGCGGTTGTACCTTCGCTTGTGCAACACATGATCAAAATTCCGATTATATATAGCGCAATATACAAAAGCTCAGTGCACCGAACAATCATACATGGGGATAGCAACTATTGCATCGCAAATCCGTGCCTTGAACCCACCATTCTATGATGCGTCCAAATCGAATGACACCTACATGGCATCTTTACAGCCCCTTGATTGACATTAAATAAATTTCTTGAAATTAAAATGATGACACCGACTTCTGGAAATTGCAAGGAAGCACATCAATTATCAACGAATTAATGCGCAACCCTTGAGACAATAAAGACAGCCTGAGAGCTTATTTTCCTCCAGATTTTGATATTTTTCACAAGACTTTATGAAAACGCCCATAATGTTTCCATACGACATCGGATCGAGATGATTCAAGTTGGGTTGCGAAACTAACTTGATGGACTACAACTTTTTAGTACAATGTTTCACATGAAACTGCCGTGGGACCCACCAAAATTGATCTTAAAGTCAAAATTTTGATAAGAACCTTGGAATTTGGACCCAAAACTTCTTGTACTTGTCACCTGGGGCTTCTATGAGCATTAGAACATTGCTGTCTCATGTAGAAGTTGATCAAACTCTGCATCTCTTTCACTACCCAGTCAGCTCAGTCTCAAACCCAACCAACTTGCTTCTAGACTTCGTCAACACTTCTTTGGAACTATAATCTATTGCCACTGCTGCTCCTACATTGCCAACTCACTGACTAACTGTCCCAGACACCTAGGCGTCTCAGACACCATAGTTGTCAAGGAGACGCCTAGGTGTCTAGGCGAGTCAGATAAGGCTAGGTGGTTAGTCACCTTATTGTATCATGCCTTATTTTATTTGTTTATTTATTTATTTAATTAATGCCATTTGTAGCATATTTATTGGATGTATAAAGTACGTATATGCACCATAATGCATGGAATCATGCATATATATTAAAAAAAATAAAAATTGTTGCTCTAATCCTCTCCTTTTTATATAAATTCTCTAATAAAGTGTACCCTTACAATGCCTTGAGAACGCCTTGGGTACGCCTTGGATATGCCTAGGTACCCAGGCACCTCTCCAGCGTCTTGAGTCACCTTGGCACATTGACAACTACGCTAGACACTGCCATGTTATCATAGACCTCTGCTAGTTGCCCATAATTGCTCAGACCTATTGCCAACAATGACAACACACTGCTGGCCATTTAACCAGGGTTCTGACAAATCTGAATCATATTACTCCTCTTTATTGGTGCTGCAAAAAAAATCATTTGTTAAATGCTTCTTTCTCCCAAAGCATGATGATTCTTCCACTCCAATTGACAGTAGGGACACCCAACCCACGTTTCCCACCCATCCAGTCAATCTCCTTCGCCAAATAATTATCAGCCCCTTTGCAGCTCCAATTTTCAAGGCAAAGCAATCTTAGAATTACCTCAACTTATGAAATCTATTAAACCATAAGGCCATCTCACATTCTAAAAATAAAAGAAACAGTTGGTCCAACTCTGTGTCCACCAACAATTTTCATTTCAAGGCCATAATCTTTTCATGCTAACGGCATAAAGAATTGCCAATGTTGCCAGAACAATTTTGGAAAATTAAATTATTAGTTTCAAATTTTTTTTTGGTTCCTTCTCTATTAGGATGGGAAAAGTCATATAACAGTCATTGACTCATTTGTGCTTGATTTCTCCCATCGCTCTAGTACTTTTCTTTTGTTTTGCTAATTTTTTTGGTTAGGTGTTCCACAGATTAATCTATCAGGTCACCAAAAATAACTTTTCTGTAGATTTCTAATCAACATGCTATGATAATTGTCACAAAATCTGGATATGAAAATCAGAAAACTTATCTATCCTGAAATTTTTACCTAATTCAGGTTTATGTAATTGGTGAAGATGGAATATTGAAGGAGCTCGAGCTTGCTGGATTTGAATACCTCGGTGGGCCGGTATGATCATAGAATATTATTAAGCTCCATAGAAAATATTCATGCTAAGATTTTTTCTTTGTTGGCACTCGCGCACCCGCGGGGAGGGGGGGGGGGTGATCTTATTATACAAAGCCTTGTGATATCCCTTATGTAACAAACTGACATTTTCTTTCCATGTGGCATAGTTTGGATGCATGCAAGTAGGTCCCTGTTATAGCTGACCTTGTGCCCATCTCATCCATCAAATTTGATCCAAAAGTATGGGAAGGACTTAAAAAACTTTTATGAATGGCAATGATGTCATTTAATTATAGAGAAATATAGTGGCATTTCTATAATTTTATTATTACTTTGAATTCAATTTTAACACACTTCCCCTGCTAATATTTCCAATGAGTTCGGTGGGGCATCCTCTATTATATACGACCGACTGCTTGTGACATGAGGAATCTTACAAACCTTTGTGACCTGAATCATGTTTCTTGACAAGAGATTGCTTATACTATCGTTGATTTCAAGCTGTTATTTTATGGTTCACAAAACTTTGCAGAACACTTGTTTATTTTTGAGAAACTAGTAGATATTTTCAATAATTATCCCATAGATCCCTAACAATACTTTCTTTTTAAGCATTTGCTTTCTCTCTTCTTCTGCTATTTACTTCTATCTGTACTTCTTAATTTTTAGAGAGAGAGAGAGAGAGAGAGAGAGAGAGAGAGAGAGAGAGAGAGAGAGAGAGAGTTGTTTATTTAGTGCAATATTGAAGAATAACTAAATAGTCTGGGTCTAAAGAAATATTAAACTTTGAAATTCCTATAAATTACTTCAAATTAATAAACATCTACATTTGGGATTTTTAAACGAACAATTAGAATTTTCTAAAGATGTTAAAAATCATTAATTACTAAAACTAACTAAAAATAAATATAGTGAAATGGTAAATACTGGATAACCCTATGGAATCTTTGGTTTAATGGTTGTGTACTTCCTCATCAATGGCTGTGGTTCATAGATGCAAATTTTGGAGCATAGAAGTTTCTAAAAAAAGAGTGCCTTGGTACATCGCATATACTTGGAATTGTCAATTGTGAGGCACTATTTTGGATGGTTGCGAATGACTAAATTATTCAATCTTCTAAGAATTGCAGATTTGAAAATTTGTTAGTATGACAGTTCACTGTTATGTGAGGGCTGCCAAAGAGGTCAATATGCAGATGTATCTCTGAGGTCATTACTAAATCTAAGAAAGTTGTATGAATTTTGTTTTGTGCTAATATTAACAAATTAGAAGTTGAGTGCTTCTGATGTGGCTCCTCGTATCAGAACCCTTCATTAATAGATAACAGCATGGGTCCATTGATTTTTTGTGAAGCTTAGTGGAAAGCCGAGGAAGGTAGGTCAGCAGGGTTTTACTTAGGGTACCATTACTTGCCATGGCATAAAAATTAAGGGTTAACAGCCTTTGTTCTAATACATTTTGCATTTGAGGAAATGTATTACAGTCTTTGGTATGTCAACTCCATTCAATGTTTCCGGATCGGATGTTGGATTCCGAAAGGAACATAATGGGATGTCAGGCTCATACCTCTGCGAAACAACTGCTCTTTGAACCTGATCTGCTGCCTTCGCACAACCTGCACTGGCTCTATCGATGCTGCTAGCCTCGACCGGTCCACTAGAATGGTTGGTTGGTTGTTGACCATCCTACTATCCCTAGAAGCTGATGTTCGTTGTTGGCCTGGCCTGATCTCAATCCCCACTGCCCCTGGCTTGGCCCCACTTTTGGGACAGATTCCACTTGATCTGACTCTGGAAATGAATCTGTCACTGGGTCTTGTCTCTGTACGAGCCTATATCCAGGTGGGCCTAGCAATGGAGTTTCCCTGACAAACAAAGAACCCCATTTCGCCCCTATTTGAGTAAGACCAACCAAGAGAAGCTTCTGTTGATCCTGTAGATTACGGCCTTGAACTAGTCCCCACTTTACGTAATAGGGCAGCACTAGGCTAGGCTCAACTTGAACCACCGAGCTTACCCATTCATTTTTTTAGTAGACCATGCCTCCGTAGTTTTTGGTATTGTTGCCTTCCATTTATCTGCAACTTCTAGAACGGATGAGACTTTTCCCTCTCAAACGTCATGTCAATCAAGGAGGGTTGGCCTGACCTATGATCGAGGTGAGGCTAGCATCAAACGAAAAGCAAGGTCGTGGGGGGGGACTATTTTCATTCCATACCGCCTGATAGAGCCATCCCACCTGATAAAAGGATACAATTATCATTACCTTACTCCCGATTAAATACGCTCTTCTCTTCTACCCCTGGACTATATTATATCCCGAGAGACAACCAATACACAATTCCATCCATCGTACGCTTGGCAGGTCAGTTCGGTACTAGCGGATCAAAAAGATAGGCCAGGTCAGTTGCGGCTGCTAGGCCTCCTGTAGATTCATTGTTGGCAGATCGAGATTAAAAGCAAGTAGCAACGAAGTGGTTTCACCTGCGGTAGATGCATCCAGTCGAAGATCCAAATTCATCTTGACCAGTCTCCCTTCCTATCCCAGCTTCCCTCCCAGTTCCATAGACATAGGCCATTGAATATCCAATTGTTGTTGATTTGGTTGACCGAACACCCTTACCCAACATTTAGTTTAGACGCGGCTCGAACGCCTTTACGCTATAGGGCTGTGTTAAGCATGCTTCTTTGACAGAAAAAAAAGGTCTTTTTCCATGACAACAATCGCGACTATAAACATACGGTACGCTCTCTCGCGACTATAAAGGGCGGGGCGGTAAGCTCTCTATCAACAACAGGGGGGTTGTTTTCCTTTACTTATAGCGCCTTGCTTATGTCGTTGACAAAGTCAAACGAGTCTAACCAAAGTGTGCTAAAGCATCAGAATTAGCATAGACATACGCATATGCATGCGAATCCAACGAAGGATCATATGGTACTGGATAATAGACTGTTTTTAGAGCAAGAGGGGACTTTCTTTATTCCTAGGTTGGGGGGTCTAAAACCAGAAGAATAGAAGCCCTTGATCCATGAGAAGGTGATTCAAAATCTTTATAACTATTAAAGAAAAGAACTGTGCTTTATTAGCACAATGCTGCTATACAGGGCTCAAATAAGCAAGTGATACTGCGAACGACAGCCCCTTCCCGGATTTCATCTCCTAGCGCACCGTTCATAGTTGTCAAGGCGACAAGGCGATCCAAGGCGTTTGAGGCCATCCTGGGAGCTAGGCGTCGCCTAGGCGACCAAGGCATTTCCAGTGTATTTTTTTTATTTTTAAAATATTAATGCTATATTAATGTTTATATATATATATATATATATATACATTTTATATATATATATATACATAAATATACATTTAAGACATTTTACATAAAAACTTAAAAACTTAATATAAAAAAACCAACAAAGAAACAAATAATTGAGTTAAGTAGGCAACACGTATTTATGACTAACATTTGCTTATTTCTAACAAATTTTACCGGAGCGTAACTCCTTTAATATACTTCGGATTCAAGCAATCTCAAATTCATTGCAAAGTTAGTATAATCAGCTTTCCAACAACTCCTAGATTGCTTGAATCCGAGTTATAATGAAGGAGTTACACTTCGGTCAAACCTTGTTTGAAGTATACGAATGCTGTTAAAAGTCGTCTGAATATAAATTATTTTTTGGGTATCAAAACAAGAGATTATTTTAGCACGCTCTTGGTTTTTAGTAATGCTTTACTATAATAAGATTTATGGAATTTTTATATTTGGAAAAAAGCCTAGCATTTTGAAGTTGAAAATCACCCCCGCACCCGAAAATACGGTTTTTGTTCTTGAACTGGAGGGTTAACTTTTTATCCTTTTGGAATTTGAATTTTAAACTATTTTTATTGGATTCAAATAGGGGGTATTGATTTATTTATGAATAATATCTTAAAACATTTACTTAAATGATATTAGTCATAAATAAATACTGTCTGATAAATGTTGTTCATGTCTAACTTAATAAATCCTGTGAAGCAAATTCAGAGATCAAAGGGAAAAAAAACACATATAAGACCCAAGGCGACCGCCCAAGCATTCTGGGCGCCCAAGGCGTCCAAGGCGGCGCCTAGGCGACGCCTAGAGAGCCTGGGCGATCGCCCAGGCAACACTCATAAGGCGCCTAGTCCCTGGAATCACGCCTGGACGCCTAGGCGACGCCTTGACAACTATGGCACCGTTAGACTTCTGCTCCTAGTGCGCCTACGCTAATGGAGGCAATAGCGCGCATACTACTCCACTCCTACTGTCCTTCCACATACCTTTCCACACCCCAGTCCTCCTTCCCTTCCTTCCCCTCCCATAACCGTAATGTAATAAAAGAGTCATGGTCCAGTTCCCCTCCCTTCTCGACCAGACGAAGGAGATATGAATTCCATTCAAGCGGGTAAGGGCTTGGCTTGACTGTGTGTTCTCCCCTGGTCGGGTCGGAGGCGAAGATTGGCAAAGTTCATCATTCAGTGCAGTGGTGGGGAGTTCATAGAAAAGAAGGCGTTGCCCAACGAGTGCCAGATTTGGATGGAGTCTTGCTTGGACGATGGGGGGATCCATAGATCTGGATAGAGTCTAGCTCATAGAGGAAGAGTAAGCGCGCTAGTGCGCTACGGCTTACGCGGTTGATCGGATCAGATATAGCCCTTCGGGCAACCAACCAAACCCGGTACATCAAATTCCGATCAACAACTTGGAGGTATGGCTGAGTGGCGCATTGGTTTGCTAAATTGACATACAAGAAGATTGTATCATGGGTTTGAATCCCAATTCCTCCAGCACGGAAGTGGAACGGACGGGCGAAATTACGTGAGAGAAAGAACCTCTTGGTAAAGTCCCCCGGAGGACAAAATAGCACTACTTAGGAGACAGAGCGGAGGCCAATCCAGTCAGCGTCACGACATAATCAAAAGGAAGGAGTGACGCTTTGGTTACCGGCGAACGCTTCCAAAGGCGACCCCCTTGAGTTTCCGGCTGTTTCCATCATTGAAGTAGCCTTTCGTCGCCCTACCCCCCTATGAGTAAGTTGAAGTCACTATCAGTGCTATTGAAGTACCAAAGGCCCTGAAAGGGTGACTAAGAAATTGGTTTGCGACTGAAGGAAGTAGGGCTCCTATTGACTAAAGGTTGGTTCTTCGGTTTCCTTTAGAATGAAAGTAGCTATGAAGCCCCTACTACTTTGTTTGATTCAAAAGGCGAACAGCCCCCGTAACTAGTCGTATGGGGTGGGGTGCTTCTGGTAAGCTGCCTTGGATGAGGAATTCCTAAATAAAAAAGACAAAGTCCGGTATTTGACGAAGATCTTTCTATCAATAGATAGGAATGAGCGTTCGATATAGGGTATCAATAGATAGCTGCTTGTCGACGTTAGTCGGCTACCTACCTTTAGCTGTCAGTCAGATCAGGGTTTTGGGGTTCCTTCCTTCCGTCTCTTGTCGAACAGCTAAATGAAAGACTTTCTTAGTCTCCCCCTGACCTATGATAGGCAATATTCTACTCTGATCTTCTGGGCTCTTTCTTCGGCTTTCGAGTAGTAGGGTGTTTCGACATCAAGAGGAATCCGGATTTGGGCTACTGGAAACAACTACTGTGAATCAAGGCAATTAGGGCCGGCCACACTAACCCTATGGATTACTTCCTTAGGGGGCAGCTTTCAAGATAGAGAACTTTTAGGTGGCTCTCGCAAACCAAAAAACCAGTTTTTGAAAGGGTTAGAGACGAGTGGCCTTTTGTTTTGAGGAGTTTCCCTTGGATGGACGAAGTCGCTGTTGTTCGGGTTTCCAATTCTGATAGAGGTACCGCTCCGTGAGGAGTGGTATTATTATAGGAAAGAGTTATAGGCTTAGGTATTATGTGGGAGTCGTCACTTGCATACAGGTTTATAGGCTCGTTCATGAATTCACC